>CAMOHE010050458.1:102250-144739 GCA_946598075.1 Artocarpus hirsutus | reverse complement strand
TTTATTTTAAAAACTTAAAACTAATGTTTCAAAAACCCTACAAATCTCAAACGCTAATAAGCAAATCGAAAATCACGTGGATTTGTTTATAAAACCAATTTTATTGTATTGATGATTAATCATTTATGACATTGTCTTAGGAATATCCAATTAAGGCGAATAAGAGAGGATAACGTTTGCATAAAGTAATCATGCGAGTAAAGGTACATCTATTTTTTTTCTTCTTTTGCAAATCCAGAAAATTAAGGAGATAGAGATGACTAAATAAACTTCTTAACTTGGTTAATCATGCTTGGACTTTATGATTACAGGAAATACTACCACTCAATTCAAAAAATAAATAAATAAGGATTAGACCTGTTTAATCCCGACTCTTACACTAGCTTTGACAACTTTTTTTTTTTAAAATTTTATGGAGAAGTAGGGTTTTTTTTTTTAAGGAGATAGAGGTTCATACTTTCTTTTTTTTCTCTCTAAAATCAGTCTTAGTAGTCAATTTTGTCTCATAAATTGTCCCTAAACTCAAAGAGTGTCTTATGAATAGTCCCGTTGCAAAAATTTGAAGGCAAACTAATTTTGTCTTATAAAAGTTCCCAACTATGTTCCTAACTTTCTTATCTTTGTATAAATAATCCGGATTTAAATTTTGTCTAATTTTAGTGTCTTAAATGATGTCCAACCAACCATCTTATGACACATCATTTGAAAAGTTTGAAATAGTGTTTAATTAACTTTTACATCCTTTTAGCAAATGACGTATCATAATATAATTAATTAGACATCATTTAGGACATCAAAAATTAGGCAAACGATTTGAATCCATATGTTAAAAGTTGTACAAAATTATCTGCCCATAAAAAATGCCCAAATTAGTTATTGTGTAATAGATAGAAAATATTAAATATGTAAAATTGTACAAGATATAGTCTCTAACTAAATAAAATATTATAATTATTTCTTTTACCCCAAATATTGTCATTTATGCTTCAATCATCAATGAATTTTAGATCAAATCACCTAAAGCATGTAAACTTTGACAATTATTTAAAAAAAATAAAAATAAAAACTACTAGTAGTCGTTCATTCCCCTCTTACCCTCTACATATTTTATCTATTTGTTCACATATATAGTTTTGATAATTTTTTTGAGTGCTTATATTTGACCAAACATATTTATTAAAAAAATGATTTTGATGTATTTCTTTTAATATAGGAACTACATTTTACAACTTCTCGTATTTAATATTTTTTTTATCTATTTATTCCACAGGAGAACTAATTTTTTTTTTTTACCTAAAGATTAAATTTAATACAACTTTTAAAGACTTTGTGAACAGAAAATAATTTAAGGACTTTTTATAAAACAAAGTTAACGGTGTCCATCTAAAAAAGACTCATCATAAGATAACCTTTTGAGTTAAAGACTATTCAAGAGACAAAATTAACTATATGAACTAAATGTAAATTTGAGCCACTCCGACCATAGGGCGAAAAGGAAAAATCAGGCCGGCTCAATCCGGTTGAAAAAAAAGAAGCCCATCCCAGCCCAAAGCCCACATAAGCCTAAGGCAGGGCCAGGCTAGCTTAATAAATTATCTAATCAGGTTGACCTGGACCAATTTTAGTTTGTGTCTAAATCTTCACCCAATCCCGTCCGAAGTTTGGGCCTAACCAGGCCAGGCCCAATGAGATGGGCCATAAGCCAGCCTAATTGGCCGGACCCAAATGGACAGCTTTAGGACCAATTGTAGAGAGAAAAAAGAGTTGAAAACCCATTTAAAGATTTATCCCAACTGAAAAACAAGATTCTCCTCCATATAGGGATGGCAAAGCAAAACAGTCATCAAACGTGAGTGAGACCATTTACTTCAAGAAAACACAAATGTGATCAAATCATCAAATACGCAATCAAGCTTCCGAACTTAAAATTCATCTCGTTCAATTGAAAACAAAAAGGTCAAGATTAACGATAGGTCGACAACAAAACAATTCCCAATGTAGTCAGGCATATCCTGAGAACAGAAGGAAGAAACCACCACAAATGTGAGAGTCGTTACTTTTGTCCTATTTCTTCTGCCTGCCATCTGGGATTGCAAATAGAACTACAGGTTTTGAGGGCCTAATGTAAGGCACATCACATCTGTAATATCCTTTCCTCTCGAGCTGCAATACCTCTCCCCGCTTCAGATTTCGCATGTTCGCATCCCCGAGAGCTGCAGTCTCCCTTTTAGTACATGGGTTAAGAGCATCAAGGAAATCCTCTCCTTCTTCAAGCTGCAATCACAAGTTAAAAAAAGAAAGAAAGAAATAAACCCCGATACCTTAGTTAATGGTTCAATTCTCCATGGGGCTTAGCAACAAACTGCCATTACATAGTATGGGAATGGATAATATACTTCAAGGAAATTTTTGTACGGTTTTAGTTGATTAGCACATACCTTCTTCTTTGTGATCAAATAATCAAACTCCAGTAAAGAGAGGTTAACTAGTTCATCTATTTCGGGTAACCAGGTAAGCTTCAACTCAGTAGTCTTCACAGATCCCTCAAGATGCAAAACCCCTGTCAATTGTGTCACCTTTCCTTCTTGGTCCTTCTCAATTTCCTTAATAATGGCATTTCCCCAATCCATTAAGGTAACTTCCACGCCGCCTGCAATTTTCTTAAGGTCAGTTGCAATCGACTCAGCATCAGCATAGTCAAGCCATATTCTCCTTGTATATGTGGTGGCCTTCTCTCCAGCACCTTCGAATTTCTTATGCCTAGGAATGATGCGAACAAATGGTTTTTCAGGCCCATCAGTCAGTGTCAACAATACGCGCCGCTCTTCATTGACAGCAGTATGCCTGGGACACACGGGATCAATTATCTTCTTATTGATGGTCCAAAGTTTGTCCCACTCCATGAGATTGAGATTTTTGGAAGCTCCCTAGGACAAGAAATATAGAGTCAGTAGCAAAAAAGTTTCAATTTGAAAAGGAATGGAATGAACCAAATCATCTTACCTGCTCAAGAATAAACTGGATCAATGCTTCAATTTTCAGACCTCTACGCACAATTCCTTGGACAGTTGGGAAACGAGGATCGTCCCACCCATCAACCTTTCCATTTTGGACAAACCATAGAAGCTTACGCTTGCTGAGAACTGTATAAACCATATTCAGCCGACTAAACTCATAAATGTGAACCTTCCTCATGCCCATGTCTGCTTGAATCCAGTGGTACTGTGCATTGCGATCATGGTACTCACTAGATCGAAGAGCATGTGTTATGCCCTCTAAAGCATCAACAAAAGGACATGCAAAATCATAAGTAGGGTATATCTTGTACTTGGACCCAATCCTATGATGAGGCATTGGATTGCAACGGTAATATACTGGATCCCGAAGCGATTTGTTGGGATCCTGCATATCCAACTTCCCCCGGACACAGCACTGCAGACCCCTTTCAGATCCTGCAATCATTTCCTTCCATAATTTCAGGTTCTCCTCTACGCTGTTGCTTCTACATTTTGATTCAGTGCCATCCATTCTTTCTTTCTGCATTTCCTCACGCGGGGTGTCATCAACATATGCTTTGCCCTGGCGAATCAAGTTTTCAGCCATTTCCATCAGCTGAGGGAAGTAATCTGAAGTATATGTAACAGTTTCATACTTGATACCCAAAGTCTCAATATCCTTTAGAAGATTTTCCACAAACTCATTGCTTTCTTTAGCAGGATTTGTGTCATCAAAACGCACAATAACTTGTCCTTGATACCGCTCAGCGAAGTACTGGTTCAACAGTGCTGCTTTTGAGTGCCCAATATGAAGATAACCACTGGGCTCTGGAGCAAATCTTAATCGCACTTTTCCAACCTCAGCATCTGGAAGATCTATTTCAGATGTAGATTTGCTTCCAGATTTAGAAACATCTCCATTTACACTCTTTGTGGATTGATTGACACCTTGAACCTCTTTAGATTTAACAGACACCGGCTTTCCCACACCTCTTTTGCCAACATACGTTGCAAGGACTTCATTCAAAGCATCACTATATTCCGCCAATATTGAGTTGAACCACCGTACAAGATTTTGATACTTCTTTGACTTCCTCAAACTTTCCCATCTTTGCCCAGTTCCTAAAGGAGGCAGAGAATGTTTAGCATATATTTCAAACACTAGTTAATATTAAGTAAACCATTTACATTTTGAGCTCTAAAAAACTTTTTACCTGCAAGCCCAGACCAGATTGCTATATCTGCAATTGACAAACAATGACCGACCAAAAATGTATGCCCTGATAAATATTCATCAACGTATTTGCACGCATTTTCAAATGCGGAACCTGATGACAGGACAGGAGCATATTCCAGCCATACATCAATCTGAACTAGAGGTGGGAAAAATAATGTAAGCATTACGAAGATATGGAAAACATAATAATTTTAAGCAATACACAAAAATTGTCATATTTAAGAGATGTTTAAGGTAAATTACCTGGCTAGATTCATATGCATCCAATCCATATAAATTAGGAGTAATCCGACCAATATATCGAAGTAGAACATATGTCCCGTGCAACTTCAGCCTAAAATATAGCAAGGAAGGAACGAAAAAGTATTAGAAATCAATAAATAAATTGCGTCAACTGAATTGAAGACACCATATTAGTTTTGTTGCAAATCAAACTGCTATGTCCACGACCATACAATAATGTAACGAGTATAATTTTAAGTCATCCAACTAAACATGATCAAATTTTATCCAATTTAGTATAGAGTGATATAGGCATTTATGAAACGATCAACTGATGATAAATCCGAAGCAATTTAAAAAAATAAAAAAATAAATAAAAAACACCATCTTACTAGCACAGTAGTACTACGTATATAAACACAATTTATCATAAACAACATGACCATGACAAGTAAATAGCATCCATCATAAGAATGTTAATATTGAATTGGAACTTTAAACAACAACAACAATCCAAATTAATTACTAAAGAATCTGAGTAAACCATAATTAGGAAAAAAAAATGGAACTAAACGAATTAATCTATAACTCTATAGCTCTGGCTCGACCGCGATAAAACCAGTTATCACCATGTGCCTTAGTCTATTTGTTTCTTTTCTCATCAAAACAGCAATTTTTCTTAAATAACAAAAAAAAAATTAAAAAAAGGAAAACAATTTAAGATCAACTAAAACTGAACACAATACATCTAAGAAGATAAACTTAAATTGATTTAAAAAAAAAAAACTAACAAAACTAAATAAATAGTATGGCCAGAAAGTCGGAATGAACATACAAATTAGTGAGAAAGAGAACAAGCAAACTCAGAAATGAATAAAAAAGCAAAATAGAAAAAGATATAAGGAGAAAATTAGAAGGGGAAATAGGAATGAATACCCATCGGAGAAGTGAAAAGAGGGAGGAGAATCGGAAGAGGCAGATGCGTCTAAGGGCAGGGAGATCCCGGCAATCTTGGCGGCGGCAATAACCGACAGCGGAGGGCTGTCCGCAGGAAATGACACCGACGTTATTTCCATCGGACGGCGACGACGATGGCGGTTCTGACTTCTCAGCAGATAGCCACTCAGACAAAGAAGACGAAGGGACGAAAGGAATGAATTGCCTTTTGCCTGCGCGTGTGCGTTCTTTTTAGGTTATTACAGCTGATGCCAGTCGGTTGTTTCGTGACACGGGTCAAATATTGGGCCGGTCTGCTACTGTAGTAGTCCAAGCCCGATCCTTAAAGAAAGAGGCAAGTAACTTTGAGAAGATAACCCCATATAATTTTTTCCTCTTATTTTTTATGCCACAAAAAAAGAATAAAAAAACTTATGCCACCTAATTTGCTTTTTCTTTTATTGTGATTTCTTCTCTCTCTTCTCTCACTCTCCCTCCCCGTTTCTCTCTCTTATCCCTCCCTGTTCTAGTCACCCAAAGCAGCTGGCTGCCTAGGTCGTCATCTGTCGCCTTCATCATCACTGTCGCGCAGAGCAAGTCATCAATTATTGAAGTCTTGAGTCGGAAGATCTGAGCCAATTCATCCTTGATGCAGATCTATCGTTGGTTACTTCATTGATTTGCCCATCATAGTCACGCGGAGCAAATCATCAACCGCCAGAGTCGTCATCCTCGCCGTAGATCTGCTGTTGCTTCCTTCAAAGCAATCGGGTGCCAAGATCGTTGCCTATTGCCTTCACCGTCATCGTCGCGTAGAGCAAGTCGTCAATCATCGAAGTCATGTGTTGGAAGATCTGAGATGGCTCATCCTCACTGCAAATTTGTTGCTGGTTCCTTTGTCAATTCACCCATCATCTTCGCGTGGAGCAAGTCATCAATTGGCGGAGTGGTCATCCTCATCGTAGATATGTCGTCGGTTCCTTTGTCGATCATTGGAGTAGCCCAAAGCTAGTTCGTTCTCATCCATTCGCCCTCGTAGCACATCTATTGCGAAGTCAGATCCGAGGAGGAGAACGACAATTTTACCCACAAATCCATGTAATGTACCCATAAGGACCCATCTTAATGGGACCAGGAAAACCCGGCTTTAAAGGAGTTAAGGTTAACAGTTTAATCCGTCATGAGTTTCGGGGAAAAACATGTTTAGAAAGTGATTATACAAAATGTCCACTTTGACAACCTTCAGTCTAAAAATACGGATTTTTTCACAATATTATAAATATGTTTACTTTTAAAAAATTATGGACTGGTGATGCCTGTTATGTCTTTTTTTTATATTTTAAACATATTTCTTATATAGGTATAATCCTGTTTTATTATCATAAAGCGGCAATTATTATGCTACTATTAGTTTATAATCTTATTTAATTACGATGATAAAAGAAATTAAGATCTTATATTATTTATACATATATATCTTGCTGTTGAGTTCTATTGATAGTAATGATTATTATAATTATAAACACAAATTTTTATGATGATTAATATAATTATAATTTTTTTCATTATCATAAACCTACACTCATTATGCTCCTCGTATTCGTTAATTATCAAGTTTCTATCTTTATATAAATGTATATATTTATATTTTATTTTTCAAAATCATTTACAATTATTAAATAATTTATAATATAATATTTTATTATGATAATAAATAAATTTATAATCATATTTCATTAATCTAAAGATACAACCATTATGCTTTTGTTTGCTGATCATGCATATATATAGACACACACGTATGATCAATAAACAAATCTTTATATATATATATATATATATATCTATATAGGTATGTATGTATGCATGTATTTATATTTTATTTTTCATAGTCATTTATAGTTATTAAAGAATTTATAATCATATTTTAATATTGATCATGAATTTATAATATCTTATTTCGCGTAGCCAAATCTTTTTGTTGTTGTTGTTCAATTTTTTTTCATTTTTTTTTATTTTTTTCTGGCCACCAGTAATGTTACTGGTGTCAGTGATGTCCTACGACATTATTAGTAAATAAGAGACAAGCCATCGTGTGGTGAGGATAGAGAGAAAAAAGGAGGGGAGAGAAAAAAAGAGGACAAAAGAATCCCGTGTGATACAGAACATGTCTTAGTAGGACATTCCATTAGGTTTATAATATAAGAATTTTTCAAATTTGTAGTATATATAAAAATTGAGTCTCAAAAATGACATTTGTAAGAATATCCCAAAACTTTTTAGGAGATTCTTTTCTAGAAAATTATATGTTATATTACACTTTTAAAAATTGTGTTTATTTATGTCATCCTTAAAAAGTTGTGCCACACTGCTATTCATATTACATAATCATTAAGCTGTTTGGATAGTGTGGCTAGAACGGAAATTTTTGAACTTAAAACTGTAGCATGTGAGTGTTAAACGTATATGCCCTAAGGAGTAAAAAGGTAACACGTTTTTGGAAATAATTTTATCAATAAAGAATTTATTTATTATTTGTATACCAAATCTCGTCCTCTTTACGTTTATATTTGAACGTATATTAAGCAAACAATAGTCTAAGACTGTTGGTCTAAACCTTTAAAAATTGAGCATATAATGGACAGATTATGCAAAAGACACGATTCTTAAGGTGACGGTCTAAATCATAAGATCCACAATCGAGAGAATAAAGTTCGGTGCTTTATTCATGTAAAGATTGTTATATTGTCTATATCTCTAACGAAAGATGATTTGTCTAGACCATCAGAGGTGGACTCTACGAATAGAAACATTGGCACATTGTCATGAGTGACGATGTGTTGGATCGGGACATAAAGTAAATTGATTTGAATTAATAATTCTGTCTCGGCAAATCGATTCATTTTAGACAATTATTTGTATTGTATCTTAATCCTAAGATGAATAGTAGGTCCGTTGTCTTGAATTATGTCTTTTGATGTACCAAAATGTGACATCCACATTTTTAATAGTGGTACACATGCCAGTACGTTGGAGGTATGATTCTTGATAGCGTAGACCTGTTATTCATAAATATAGAATCCATAGCTCTTCTTTAAGAGTAGTGATATTCTCTTATACGCGTTATCCTGTAATTAAAAAATTAGAGCATTCAATCATTTAGATACATAAGTGTAACTAAATAGTATACTGTCGTTGAATGGTAAGTTTTCTGATTGTGAGATAATAAAACGTAAGATAAACATAATTAGGAAGGTAAAATAGAACTTGTCCTTAAGTCGATTATAGATAATCCTATAGGAATACGATATATTATAATATATCATGAAGACTTGGCTATTTAGGCTTCGTAATTCTATATACTTCGAGAATGCAGCTCCAAGCTTTTAGTAGAGTAGCGTTGGAGTTGATAATTATGAAATGTATATCTAGAATATTGGGTTTCATAATTATACAGAACTTGAACTATATAGGTCCATTAGGTCCCTTTTACTAACTCATAAAAATCCTGTAACGATACGGTGTGTTTTTTTAATAATTGGTGACTTATGTCAAATTTATCAGATTAGTTGAAATTCAGTAAAATCAGATAATTCATGTTTGCTTATCGGTTGAATTAATTTTGTGATTAATTCAATATAAACTTGTTGAATTATCGGGATCAAATAATTCATGTATGTTTATCGGTTGGATTAATTTTAAATTAATTCAAGATAAACTTATTGAATTATCATGAATATTTATTTTCCTAGAGATTATCTAGATATGACTGTTTTAATCATATAACTTCTCTATTGAGTTATTTAAATTAAAACTGAGGCTCTATTTCAAGAATCTAAGGTGTGAAATAAAGATTCGTAGGGATCTTTCATTAGAGGTTCGGCAGGCCGATTTTTGAGTTTGGCTTGTCAATTGAAGAGGTTTGAAGCAGTTCGGCCTGTCGACCGAGCGATAAAAGAATCACGCGTTTCCACTCAGAACTTTATCAGATATTGATTCTGATTTGATTCTAATTCGAATTTTTGAGGCCTTATCTGATAAGGACTAACTCTTAGGCCCAACCTCTATAAAAGGGGAGTGAGTCTCATTACTACTTAGATCAGTTGAGAAATCTAGAGTGAGACTCTGTCGGTGAGACTTTGATGCTCCTCAGAGAGCTATCATTCATAAATCACAAATTATAGCTTTAGGTATTTCTCTACTGGTTGTAAGGATAGTCACCTGGTGGAAAAGCTAAACGACGTGAACCTACACTAACTCCAATCATGGACAGAGAATAGCAAAGAAGACCAGTTGGTTGAGACTCTTCTGGAACGTTACTTCTCTTCATTGATTACAGGAGTTCTTCGGCATTCAAAAGTAAGTAAGATCTAGTTAATTTATGCACATAGCATGTCAAACTTGTGTTTTAGAAAATACTTTGATATACACAAATTTTTAAAATTCCACTACGTGCTATTTTTTCCAACAGTGAGAGCCTTTTATTATAGCAATCAAAAGTTTTTGTAACGTTTCCTTACGAACGTTACAGGAATTGTTAATTCACATCGTTATCTCTTAATTATTTGACGAAAAACCTAAACTTATAAGTATTATTTACTTATTAACTTAAGATTTTTGGTGTAATTTTTTTTATTTAGTATTACCAAATGACTATATGAATTTAAAATTTTAATTTATTTTTTTACCAGTTAAATTACTACCAATTGTATATTGTAGTACTTCTCAGGATCGCATCTTTCAAAAGCGTCAATACTTACTTACCTGAAATGGTTTTCACTAACGTCAATAACGTCATATGACATGCTTTGTAAGAACATATTTTTCCTTTTTTTTTTTCCCATGTTAAAAACATTCATTTTAACCTTTAGGGCCCTGGCATTATACCATTAGCATCATTAGGGCGCGTCGTCACAAGAGAAAAGGGGTAGCTAATCCCAAACCAAACGTGACAAGTCCACCTTGCGGGACCAACATCATTATCATCATCATCATCATCATTGGGTGTGCAATGCTTTAATTAGGTGATACAAATATATATATATATATAAACGTCATATGCATCATGAACTATGATGTAAACATCCATAAAAAAAAAAAAAAAAAAAATTCTTCATAACAATGGTAAAATGGAGTCTTTTGAATGAGTAATGCATAAACATTAATGACATAATAAAACATAACATTCTTAAAACTTTTCACAATTCCTAATCATGTTGCAGGTGAGAATGTACGTACCTGAGTTGTAAAAATTCTTACTCAACCTCTTGCAAGTGGATGGTTTTCTTTCTATTTCTAACGACTCAAGTGCCTCAAACTTTTTTAATTTTATAACATGGTAATAAAAGAAATATTCTCGGTATAAGAGCATACTCAAAATATCATATTCGAAATCATTGTAACAAGCAATTCTATACTTGATCAATTAAACTAACTTATCCTATTATCACAATTAAGATAATGCATAATCTCAACCCGGTAGCCAACACTCTCCGGTTTTTATAAAATCATAGAAAATTCCAATGGCCGTCAAATTTTTACACAATATTCCTAACTTACATATATATTACCAAAAAAATTCTCATGACATTCGGATTCAATTAAGTGCCATTTTTCTATTTTTAAATGCACAACTTGGTTTCTATATGAGTAACCTGAACAGCCCATAATCCATGAATTTTTAAAATTCACATAAATTTTAAAATGACTTGAAATTTTTACCACATATTCCAATATCCATAAGAATCACCAGATTTAATTTCTTCACAATTGAACTAATTTAATCACACTTTTATGTACTCCAATTCATACCTCTGTTGCTGAAATTTCAATTTAGGCAGTGACAATCAATGAATTTTAGAAAAATCAGTAAAATTTCAATGGCTTTGAAATTTTTGCAAGACATAATAGACATATGGATCTACTACCAAAATAATTTCAACAAGTTTGAGCAACTATAAGTATTTTTCTTACATTTTAAATTTCACAACAATAATCTGTCACTATGAACGAAATGCGAGCATTTAACAATCAACAAATTTTATAAAATCATATAAAATTTCAATTGATCTAAAATTTTAACATAGCATTCTTAACATCTAACATAGTACCAGAGAATTTTTCATTACGTTTGAATCACTCTAAGTATTTTTTTCGACTATGCCAACTTTTACAAAAACATTGCAGTAAAATTACCAAAACAATGAGTTGTATTTATTCTATGATTTATTTGTCAAATTCTAACGTTTGCATGTGGCTAACAATTTGCAATCATAAACTAGAGATATAAATGAGTATTTATAAATTTTTCTAGCATTAAATACATCCTATAACATCATCAAACAAATCATCACATTTAAAGGCCGTTTAAGAGATCGTAAGAATAACATTTAGTATAAATTTTCAAACAAATCGAAAATAGCTCATATGAACCCGAAATTTTTATATGAGATATCTAACATATATATATACAATGCCCAAAAGAAATTTTCTTAAAATCTCATGTCGATTCTTGCCGGAAAAATCCCGAAGTACAGGTTTTCACCTAAAAACGTGATTAAAAATAATTATTCGTAAAAATTTTGTTTCTTAAACAAAATCAAACATGAAATCAAATAAAATTATTCCCAAAAATACCATATATCATAGCAAAAAGTTGGTGTAAAAATAAGAAGAAAATCTACCTCAAAACGTGGTCAAAATCTCCGTCTCAGCCCGTCGACGGTTTTGACGAAACACACCGTAATTCAACCGTTGTAGTTAAAACTTGAAGGAACTAGATCTATTATGACTTTGGGAATGTTTTGAGTAGTTTCAAAGGGCATATAAGGAGTCTAAATGGCTGGAAGACTAAGTTGCAATAGTATATGCAAGTGTGTGTCTCTGTGAAAGCAAATGAAAGAGAGATGCACATCCGAGAGGAAGAGGAAGTGATATTGCGAAAGTATGGAACATGTCTCTCCATGGTAAAATGTGCTTAAAAGAATTCCGCAAGAGGAGTGAAGCACATCAATTATGGTGGTGACAATGAGATATTGTGAGATACTGTAAGAGGCTAAGGGATTGTCAGGGAATATGATGGAGAGAATAGGGATGAATGAGTTGAAGAAGTGGCTACAGTTAATATAATATAATGAACCTTATCAAGTTGACAACTCCATTATTGTTGTCGTGATAGGATATAGAGACATTATATTTGCTTTATGTTATTGTGCATTGTCTGCCACTATTCTATAGAAATATAAAAATAATACATATATACACACACACACACATATATATATATACAAGTACAAGAGTTCATTATGAATATATCAAGAGAGAGAGAAAAATGACAAACGCCAAAAGACATACACACATGACTTACAAATAAGAGGTCCCTATACCATAATAGGTTGTCTTCCACATGATAAGGTTAAGAATAGTTTCTATGGCAAGTAAATTGAACACCAACTTACTCACGCACACAAAAGACCCACACCATGTGGTATATATATTATTATAATATGGAATTATATAACAATATACATATAATACAAGTGAGTTGATACTGTTTACCACATGCTTTTGTTAAGTATAAAAAAATAGATATATAAATATATATATATATATATATATATATAGAAATCATTGACAACATATCGACTTCACATATAATTATATTATTGGATATAATGAAATCTAACATGTTTGACATTCATATATCACTTAATCTAACAAATGCAATTACAGCACTAAATGAAAATGATCATACGCATATTTATACACAACATTATGTATAAAGAACTACATAAAAGTAGATATATGCATACACAAATGCAAGATATTAGTTATAGTAACTAAAACTCAACTTATACATATAATACTATCTATGCCACTAGTCAAATAATAATAATAATAATAATAATAATAATAATAATAATAATAATTTCTAATATAAAAGAATGCTTTCTAAATTTAAACAAATTTTAAAAATTAAAATAAATCTCTCAAAATTCAAAAGATTAAAAATATCACATCCAAACAAACAAAAATCCAAGTGATTCATCAAAGTAGAACATTCTTAAGACAAGAAGTCTCAATAGTCATTCATTAGGCACTACATCATTGAAATTTTTAGTTCATCCACGGCAAATAAAGTCGTTAGCTTATAATAAATTCATAATCATAATTATCACACAAAAATTTTCACACAAAATATGCTTCCAAGTCATAATTTCATTCATGTGACGTATAAAATTGTCAAACATTACTTAACATCAGTTAAAGAAAACGGTGTGTTACAGTTTTGGTTAGAATTGATTTTGTCAAACACTCTATAAGTTGTACCATACTTAAACATGTGTGGCATTTAAAAAAAATAAGTTTCAAAAAATAACATTTATGATTTTTTTTTAACTTAAGAATGAGGGGATCTAAATTATACACCCTTACAATAAAATTAGATGTGGTCTTACTATTGGGTTATACCCGCAACCACAAAACTTTTTTAAGTAAATAGCTGTTTTAGAATACTTGAGGTATGATCATATTTTAAACATATTATTTACTTTTTAAGATTGCAATTTTCACTAAAATATATTTGTATTTCGCAAATTTATATCAAAAATTTTTTTAGAGGATTGTTGTGCAATTAAGTTTTTATTAGTAATTTAGGCTTCAGGGAGGACAAATTTTTAAGAAAAAAAGCTAACAATTGGAGATATTAAATTAAAAGACACTTTTTCTCCTTGTCTAGCTTTTCGCATTTTTGTGCTTAAACTGATTGTGGATTCAAGTTCCACCAAAAATTTAACACAAATGTATGATTTTTATTTTTATTGTGAAAAAAAAAAAAAACATGATCTATTGTATTGAAATACCAAGAAATGGAAAAAGATCCATTTCCTTATAAAGAACACACCTAAGCGTTTAGAAGCAAAATAAGTGTTCGCCTCACCAAGATTTTAGGGTTCCTTGCTGTTGTTTCTCAGTTTAGGGATAAATTACCAAGAAATAAAATGATAAAAATTTTGAGGCCAAAAAAAAACTCTCTAATGAATGAGAATAAATAAGTAACTTTTATTTTGGGTTACTTCTAATCTCACAGTAAAGGTTGTCTTGATTTCAAATCCTTAAATTAAAGGTCCAGATTTTACCAATCTTATTTTTTTAAAAAAAAAAAGAACCTCAAATAATTGATATTTCTTTTACTTGTTCTCTTGAATTGATCAAGATATGATATTATGAATCCTTAATACTAACAGAATCAAAATAATTTGTGAATTTATCATAATATCTTATGAATTGGCTAAAATCTTTTATTTGAATGAAACTAGATCTCATAGAATCATCTTGAATATTTAAAAATACATTACATATTTTGTTAAAAAACCGATTCTTGTTTCCCAACCGCACATTGTTTAACAAAATCCAATTCTCACTGGGTAAGTTCTGAAAAAATCTGATTCCATATAGATTCTTCCCCCAACTAAAGAAAAGATCTAGGCACAATAGCCATACAACTCAATGATACCAGCAATACATATCACACAATTACATGGAAGCATATTTGGTTTACCAGTCTTTATGGTATTTCAGTCCTATTGATTCCAGTTGAAGACCATTATGATATCTAATAAAAGAGCACTTTAGTTTTAAGAAAGGGCTTCAAGTTCAATTTTTAGCCAGTTGCAACTAGCAACTAGGGGTTAGCAAAATAATTACTTGGCTACAAAAATTGCCTAAACCGCACCACATGGTGCAGCATAGAGGTTTTTTTTTTTTTTTTTTTTAACTTCGTGATTTAGTTACTTTATAGTTTAATTAGAACTCAACTGCACTGTATAGTTTATAGAGTATTTGAAAGAGTAGTTTACACCATCAATTTAGATTTAATAACTATAACATATGAGAACTTTACACTGTTCATAGTGCAATCTATTGGTTTCTTTTCCAAACATCCTATTAGTCTACTATTTGAAACTTTCAAAATTGCTAACCAAACCACACCACCACATTTTTCATTATTGTGATTTTAAAATATTTATTTCATGATTTTAAATACGTTGTTTTTTTTTTTTTTTTTTTTTGTGTATGTGACTGTTCGGTTGTTTTTTTAAAATATTTATTTCACGAATTCTTTTGTGACTTTTAAGTATGTGTTTAAGTTTTATCTTATATGGAACAAATCCATGCACTTTTTCTGTACCTTTTTATGGTTGTATATTCAATAATTTTTCATGAAGATCGATCAAATGTAAATTATTTATTAAGAATGTGCTAAGTTATTTGTTTGGTCTAAGTTTGTTATAGCATAAACCGCAACTTTACACTGCACCACACCAATGTTGGTGTGATATGCATTTCATTTTTCGATCATGGTTTAAACAAAATTCTTTTAAAATTACTTGTGATTCGGTGAAAACTTCTGAGAAATAACATGTCAAACTGCACATCAAATTGCAACTAGTTTAGTGATATTTTGATAAAATATTCAACTTAATCTTGAATCTCAAGATATTATTTTAATCAATACAGAAATTAAAATCTAAAGTTAATTACATAATTATACCTCATAGTTTTTAAGTATTTTTTAATGTGTCTCTACTCTTTATTTTAAAAAACTATAAAGGTATGCTCTAAATTTAAAAAACTTATTTCAATTTTATTTATGTGAATGAAAAAATATAAAAAAACAACATAACTATTCTTAAATAGTTATAAAAAATATTCTATATATCAAAAACACAAAAAAATCCTAAAACAAAACATCAAATTTTTAAAAAAGATCTAAAGTATTATGACTTTTTAAATTTTAAAATATTCAAAAAAATATTTGTTGAGAAGAAAAATAAATTTCACAAACAAATCAAGTCTAATTGAAGGTATCTTCATCTTATATCTCTATATTTTTCAAGCCTAAAAAGTCTCCAAAAGATAAAATTGAAATATAATTTTTAAATTCAAAAATTACCTTTATAATTTTCAAAAATGTTAGAATAAATTAAAAAATAATAAAAATTAAAAAATATAATTATATAATTAACCCTTAATATTTGACCTGTTTTAACAAAGTTGCTTATTCGATCCTAGGGTGGCAAAGCAAATGAAGAAGAAACAATTGTGATCCCTTATTTGATAAATTTCAGTTGAGAGCCTCCACCATAAGAAAATAAAAATGAAAACAAATTATTAACAGAACATGGACTGATCTTACGCTACGTAGTCTAGCGGTAATTCGACACCTGACGCTCAAATCCCCCGCCCAAGCTTTTTTAAAAAAAAAAAATCTGCAACTACACGAGCTTGAGCTGAAATAAGCCCTTGAAGAGGGTTTTTATTGTAGCATATGATTTTGTCGCAAGTCACAGACATCAATAAGCTCCTTTTCTGGTACACCTGAGTTGGCGGATCCCTCACAAAATACGGATTAAAAAAAAAGGGGAAAAAAAACCCAAAATAAAGAACTTGGTCAAGCAACTGAAAAAGCATTAAACATAATGGCACACGCATATCTACATTTCAAGAGCAACATCGACGGGTCATGGACACGTGAGTACATATAAAAAACTAACACAAAGTTCCAAAGTACAGCGTTAGACTCTCTCTGGCTCTCTCCCTCTTCTTTCCATCCTTATAAGAGTTAAATTCTTCGTCATTTTCCCTCTTGCATGTGGGCCCGGGACTTGTGGGCCGCGGCGAGTTCGACCGATATGATGAAGGTTGACTTGCCCGCTTCCCTTAGATACTGCACATCTCCATTCATGAGCTTCACCAGCTTTCTGCTGATGAGCAGGCTGATGCCCTCCTCGGATACATCTCCTTCGGTTCCAAACATCTGGTTCAGCAACGACTCTGGTATCCCGGACCCCGTGTGCGTTAACCTGGTCCGAGAAGTCAACTCCGTATAAAACGCAAAAGATTGACAAAAATTTCTAGGAAAATCAATGAAAATCACTGATACAAGGAATGGTAAACTCCAGCTGAGATGGTATTCGAGAGACAATTATCCAACTCTCCCCATCTTAGTAGCCCAAGCCCAAATTGATTACAAACAATTCCCTAACGTCATCAATTGCCAATTCCTCTATTAAAACTAGTCAGAGACACGTCCAACACTCAAACTAACTACTAACTACTAATTACTCAAAAACTAATCCACCCCTAACTAACCAACCATCAAGCGCCTGCCCATCAAGGTGCCATGGAAAAAAGTCTCATGAAACTGAACCATAGCTTGTTAGAGGAAAGAAAGAAAGAAAGAAAGAAAGAAAAAGGGACAAAGCAGTAATTTCAGTTATACAAACCTACTGATATTCATGATTTTTTTTTTTTCATGATGCAAAACTTTTTTGCACTCTGGGTTTACATGAAACTTTAAAGTCAGCAGTAGAGAGAACAACATGCCATCTCTCAAAGAAAATGATATTTGTTGCTTCTATCTTCTAATATGCGCTTGGTAGTTTTGGTATAGTGTTCATTACATGTGTGAGAATAATGTGTACATAAATTTGTATAGAAAAGGCATCAACTTTAAGTTATTGTGTTGCAAAAGCTTAAGCAAGTACCTTAGTTCCAGGCGCACAAGATGAACAGACTCTCCCAACTGGTCTTTGGTCAAATTGGCAGCAATAACAATCTGGCCTCCCTCCGGTGTAAAATTAACTGAGATCAGTAGGAAATCAGCTAAGACTTGTTGAAGCCTCAGACTATCGCCGTATAAGGTGTCATTCATGGTCTCTTCTGCTGCATCTTCGACTAATCTGATTTCCTTTGCCTTGCTTTTCATCATGACTTGGCTAATGGTGGCGACCAGTATTTCATGCAGAGTGAACTCGACCATTTCTAGATCGGCATAGCTGTTTTCCAAATCAAGATAACAAGATGGAAACAGTGAAAGACAACACCAGAAAAAGGAGAGAAAAAGAATCTTTCTACTCCACGCAACATAAGCCCTACTATACTTGAGGAGAACACTACAAAAAGTGAATTAAAAGTTTACTACCAGTCTCTCTAAGCATCTAAGGAAGACCTTATTATGAAAATCGAATTTGGTGGCATTTAAGTCATTCTAGAGAAACAAATCAAATAAAGAGTGACTACCTAACGAAGCCAACCTTTGTACAACTATGACGCAGACATCAAAAGTTTGAAGGCAAATAATTCCATGGCGGAGCTACCTAACAGGAACAAATGAAAATTCATTTCTCAAGAATTACTCTATTTAACCATACCCTTCAATAATGCTATCAAGATCAGAGTCGTCGAGAATCTTGCTCAGCTGACGCTGGCACTGGGCACTAGTATGCAGAAGCTGTTTTTGTTCTGATCCCAACTCAGTACCCTCTATCATTTTCCCGGAGAATATAATTCCGGACAATGGACTTCGGATCTGCCTCTTAATATAAGCCAATGCTTTCAATCTCTTCGTAGCAGTTTGTTCCATTAAGCGCTGGACGTGAAGCGCTTGCTGCAGCTCTAGGCTAGCAAGCTGCAAGAAGCAAAAGACCCCAGTGACAGCACCATCCCCGTCCAATTTCTTACTCACACAGAGTAAGCACTCAATGTATTTTCCATTCCGGGCAAAGAAACCAAAAGGAACCTTTTCAGATTCCTGACCCGTCATCGCGTTATTGAGGACGACACCGAGGTTCACAAAAGCTTCTTGATTCTTAAGACGACAGCATGTCATGCCGACCCCAAAAACTTCACCCAAAAGCATTTTGTCGATCACCTCTTCTCGTTTCCAACCGGTTATCTTTGTCATTGCCGGATTCCACTCAGAGCACCAGCCGAATTCATCACTACCGAAAATTGGGGGTATCAGCGGGTTCCGGTTTTGTACAATCGCTTTGTAATCTCCCTCAATTCGAGTGAACTTGTCCATCATATTCTTCTGAGCAGTAAGATCTTGGGCCACAAAACACACTCCGACAACATTTCCGTTAAGGTCCCTACTTGCACAAGCATTCACTACCAAGCTGATGGGGCCAGAGTCACTCCTAGAACCATGTGTTTTAATCTCAAATTGAACGTTCCTCTCCTCTTTACCTGATAGAAAACATAATCAAACTGTTATGGTTGCCCATGTTTAGGGAGGAACGCATTCAGAATTTATTACAGAAAGGAAGGGGGAAGAAGAATGTTCCTCCTACGCTGCTCATTCTAAACTATAAACATTCTGCAGTCACCTTGTCCTGATTGATCATATATGTAAAACGTCTGTGTATGTGTCTCATGTAAGAATGGTACTAAAGGTACGCAAAATGTAAGAACAGTTATAAATGTAAACAAAATGTAAAACGGGACTCATAAAATGCATACCTTGCAATGCCAGTTCTAGCATCACTTTGACCACCTCGGTTGATGAATCTTCCACAAGTGTCAACAAATGTGCTCCAATTGCTTGCTCAACAGGAAGACCAGTCAAGTCAGCAATTTTTGAGTTCCACCCGTTGACCAGTCCGTCGACATCTACCGCCAAAATTGGCACTGTGGCTGTTTCAATTAATCTGACCATCTCACTCGTTACAGCTTCCAGTTCTTGCATCCCTTCAATCTTTAGGTCAGAGAGCCTCGTATTGATAGTCATGGTGTTTGAATCCAAGGCTTCAGTATCTTTGAAGGCATTCCTCAGAATGAGCTGCAAAGAATGAATCGCGTCCATCTCATAGTCCTTCCAAGGAAAGCTCCTTGTCTTGACAACTTCAAGAAAAGCCTTGAACGACGACCGTGGATGCATTTTCCTCCCATCATCCTTCTCACCAGGTTCATGTTTTGCACCACCCCATCGGATCTCTGCAGCAGTGTGGGATCGGAACCAGAAAATCATGTCTTTGGATGTTATCCTCACAGCTGCCATCCCACATATTACATCACCTAGAGCATGAGCTCCAGGGTAGCCTGCATCACACAAGCTATCTGTACTTAAGCCAGTGGAATCCATGTGGTACTCGGAGAGCCACAAGACTATGTCACGAAGCTGGGAATCACTTGGAGCAATTCCTAGTCTCCATATCTTGTTTCTGTACAATAGAGCGGCCCCATCACATTTTACTAGATCCATTATATTTGGGCTCTGTGACACAATACCCAAGGGTGCATCACGCATCAGCATGTCGCACAATAGAGTCTGCGTCCTCAGAATGTTCTTCTCAACAATCTGATTCTCTAACTCTAATTCCTTATTCACATGGATGGCAAATACTTGAGCTAGAAACTCACAGGCATACCTGAGAGGGAAAGGAACAAATCTCGGACTTGTGTTATGGCACACAACTAAACCCCAAAGTCTCTTTCTCTTTTGTGTCTGCGAAGAGTCAGGGCTGTCACCATCATCATCTCCCTCGTTGACTACTACTGCCATGACCAGAGAAGCAATAGAATTCATGTTATCCATATACTGTAAATGGCAACTGTGTGGAGCCCTTAAAGTTGAACCACACAAGGTTAGATCAAACGGAAGCTTCTCGTCCTGAAAGACCTTAACATGTTTTGCATTACAATCAACGATCATGCGAACTTTATTTTTCATAAATAAAAATCTTGCAGCTTGAGGGATATCAGTGGCTGGATAATGCAAACCCAGGTATGGCTCCAGACCGGGTTTTGCATTCTCAGAGACCACCTCCCCATGATCGTCCTCGTGAAATTTATATGCCATCACCCTGTCATAGCCTGTGAGTTCAAAGACCTCCTGGACCATTGTATCGCAAAGCCTTTCCATGCTCCCGCTGGGCAAAGATTGCAACCGTGCTATTGCTTTCGCTGCCAGTTTGTACGATTGCAGTGCCCCAGCAGCAGTCATGGGAACCTCATAAGGCTTAACTGGCTCAAAGTCAATGATCAAGCTACCAGTTACGCGATGCACAATAGCGTAAAAAGGCTTTCCAGAGGTCTTGCAATGAACTAATATGGGATTTAGGAGAGAAACATCTCCAAATCCTAAGGCCTTTTGCAACGCAGAGGCACTAGGGGCGGTAAAAATCGTCCTCACATCTGTTCCGATGCCTAGAACAGGATGATCCCCAACACTTGGGACGGCATGACTGACCATGGTCAGCATTTCCGGGGCGTTCTCACTGTATGCAATGACCTTCAAAGTTTTCTCATCTAAGGCCAGCAAGCACCCAAACGGCTGGATCAACTTTCCTTTCTGTATGTGATGGAGATACGCTGTCGTTACTTTGTCAGACCTAGGTTGTTGATCAGAAGAGAGAGAATTGCTGGCGCGAACTGAGCTTGAGTAGTCAAAGGAACTACCGGACTCCTCAAACTCTGCATGAAGCTTTGCATCAACATTTGTTTGAGCAACAATCCTAGCACTGTGTCTCGATCGCCCTGAATTGCTGGATGAGTGGCTGGGTCTTGAAGTAGACATTGTCACCGAAACTGGAAAACCCAAAATAAATAGAAAGAATGAAATTTAAGTGCAAATGTAGGACATGAAACAGAAGAAAGTTCCAGACAGAAAGTTTGGCATAAAAAAAAGAAAATAGAAAAATCAGCATGCTGATTTGGAAATCAAGTACAAGTCTTTTCTTGTCTCTTTTTATTCTCAAATTTTTTTCCTGCAAAATGGTAGCAAAACTTGAGATGCCCATCATGAAACTCTGACTCTAGAAAGCCAATTTTCAATATGGGATAAAAACACACTAAACAACATTAACATCAAGGCTTTCCAAAGTTAGAACATTCACTGTAGCCCCAGCTATTTATGGTCCTAAAAGTTTCACCCAAGTACATATACTTCAATAAGCAAACCGTGTTAAAATTTAAAACATATACATAAACCACCAATAGACAATTCTACAGACAAATCATGAAATTTTCAAAGAAAACAAGAAAGTCAACAAAATTTTCAGTATCACAATCCCAGAACGAAGGAAAAAAAAAAAGACAAAAACTTGCTCAAAAGCTGAAGAAACTGAAAGGACTACTGACCTTATCAGAGCTGAAGAAGCAGCAGCAGCAGAAGCAGAAAAGCAAAGAAAAGAAGCCAAATTCTGGTTCAGATCCAAAACTTCCCAACTTTATTGAAGCTGGGAAAAATAAGAATAATAAGAACCAAGTTAAAAAGCTAGGACGAAGCAAAAGAAATTCCCGACCGGCCAACACAAACTCCCAATCCCATATCTCCTGGAAAAACCCACAAATATCGATCACCGCCTTTCCTGTCTGTGGACCCCCCAAGCCACTCCTCTCCCCATCATCAAGCCCCGTGCATAATGGTTCGTTGAAAGAACCGTCTTTAAAACAAAAAGAACTCAAAAACAGGAAGAAATGACCATTGAGACAATTGGGTTTTCTGTAACTTAAAGAAAAAAGCGACTCAATTTATTATTTATGGGGTGGCAGAAAATCCAACAAAAAAAATCTGGGTATTTTTAATCTTTTAGTTATTGGGTTTCTAAAGATGGATAACAGCAAGAACAGAATCCGGTTGAATTGCAGATATAGTAATAGTAGTAGTACTAAATAATAGTAGTAGTCTAGTCTAGTAGAAGTAGAAGTACAATCTGGGGAAATCGTCGTTGTGACCGTGGAGACGACATTTCCAGTATAAACAATCCGTTTTTAGGATTTAAATCGGGAAACAAAATCCAACCCTCGATTATCAGCGTGTTTATGGAGGTGGGTTTTGTTTTGTTTTTCGTATTACTGCTGAATATTTTGATTAAACAGATTGGAGAAATTCGACATTGCGTCACTCATAAAATTATGATCTTGGGCAGTAGACAAACAACAAAATAAAATGGGTAAGGGAGAAAAAAAAATAATTGAAAGGCAAGAATTTTTCGGTTTTGTTGGAATACCCGAATAGCCCATGCCTTTGACTCGAATGCCAACAAAAGATGGCGTTACGGCACCAAAAGGCAGTCACGTGCCAAGCTTTATCCTGTTTTCTGGATCAGATTTATGTATTACTTAGCTGTTTTTTTTTTTGCCTCTTTTTGCCTAGAATTTATCAAATTATTATGGAAACTTGTTTGCCTAACTGCCCACTTGGCCAACTTGTCGGTTCTCAATCCCACTTGTGTGCTTTGAGTTTTGAGAATTTTTATGATAGGCGTTGAAAAAATAACCCATCGAAGCAGTAAAAATAGAAAACGAATTGATCAAATTCAACAATTACACACAAAATCCTATAGGTAAGAGTGCACCGTAAAACCTTAAGTTCATTCTAACATTGCCTCTCGAGTCTCCAATTCTTTAAATTGGTCGTATTATTATAACATTTGTATTAGTTTCACTTAACTTTTTCGTTAGAATTTTTATTAAAAACAAACAAAGAATCCCGTTCATTTTTTTTTACATTCAAGTTTGATCTTTACGTGCTTATTTGTTTTTAGAATATTAAAAATGTGTTTAAGAAATATGGTTAAAACTAAAACTTTTAAATTAAAAATTATATTATGTAAAAGCTTTACAATATAGTTTATTTTTTTTAACTCTAGTATGTAAGAACTTTACAGTATAATAATTAAAAATTTTAGTTAAAACTAATCTTACAAAACATCTTTTAAATAGTGCTAAAGATTGTTTGTAACTGTATTACCGTCACAAAATGTTCTAACACTGATCGGAGCATTGTCAAATATTCAATTACTTTACTATTTGATTCTAATACCAATAAGATATTCCATAGCAGAAATCCAAAAATTCTTTGAGAAGTGGTGTGACCCTGTGGGGGTCGGACTCCCCGACTTATCCGAATTCTGCAACCACTCATCACCAAATTCTGCCCATGCTCATTTTTCACGCGTAAAAACAGCTGTGTAGGGCCCATTAAAAGCTAAAAGAGGTAGATAAATAAAGATAAAAAGGGGGACCCACGGATTCATTACCCATTTTTCATTGAAATGGTTGGGGTGTATTTGGGTGTGGTGTCCATCATAATCCCCTTTATCTATCTGCTGGCAAGAAGTGGGCAATGAACGATAACGAATCTTTGGCACTTTGCAGAGTCTGCAAAAGTATTAGGCGCACATTAATGGCAACGACCAAAAAAAAAAAGAAAATTACAACAGGGCCACCCACTGTCCTGTCTCCAACCAAAAAAAAAATGAAAAAATTACAATAACCGACAAAATTGTTATTATAAAATTGAAAATACTATAAAAAACTGTGATAGTGTGCGCTTGTGGCGCACTACCATGGTGTTCGATTGTAAGTCCAATGAAGCATATGGCACATGGTTAAACGGTTGCACATGGTGCTCTTTCTTCCATAACTTTCCAATTCAATCTCACTTTTAAAAAAATTAATTTGTAGTTTGAGAAGCTCAATCTTAATCATAATGTCAGTTATAAATAATACAAAACTTTCATAATAAAAATAAAAAAATTAATGCAACGTAAAACTTTAATATATTATAATAGAAACAGTTTTAGTTATTCTGTCAAACGTTATAAAAGGAAAAAAAAAAAAATCTTGAATCAAAATTTCGTTTTGATTTGCTTCTATCACTTGGTCGAGCTGCTATCTGAAAGCGTCCTTAGTTGGTCCTCTCTCTTTTCAAGGACTCTCTCTTTTGAGAGGAAAATACTAATTTCTTTTTGTTGAGTAAGACAAAATTGTATATTCGAATAAAAAAAAAAAATAGGGGGTGTTATGTAACTGTCCGTGACCACATAATGACAGTAAATTATGCAATAATTATTTTTTTATTGAAAATGAATTTTCCATTTCCTTTGCTTTGTTGAGAAACTAGGTCAGGCCATCGGTGGAAGAAGAATATAGCTGGTAATTGTTGGTGTGCCGCAGTGTGCACATGTGACTTGCATTTAGAAATTTGAACAGTAACATTGAAGCTTGTGCCTGGTTAGTGTTTCTTCAGTAGTTTAAATGAGTAAAAAAATTGCAGAGACAAATTGTCCCCAAGCTCTAAACGTGAAAAAAGATACTTGCCAACTAAAATATTTGTTTTTGGCCTTAAAGTGATCCATGTGCAAGTTACATGGGCAAAAAATTTATTTACTTTAATAGAAAAGTATATGAAAGGAGCAAAGGAAGAACTTTTGAAAGTTAAAAGGACAAAATGACAACTTTTAAAATTCAGAGGACAAAATAAGAGAGATCTTAAAGTTTATGAGTCATTGTTATTAACAACTCTTATTTTAGTGATATTGCATTTTGTACTATAAAATTATATACTAACTATTTTGATAATATTATTTTGAAACATATATAGAATATTTACAAACTGAATTCATATTTTTTATTAAAAAAATCATTTGTCATATTAACCCAAATTGGTCTCTTGTGGAATTGGGATAAATTAAACACTTTTATTGAGTTGAAATTTCAATGGTATTATTTTTATATGAGGATAAATTACACTTACACATCCGATGTTTATCAAAATTACACTGATGCCTTCTGTACCAAAGCTAATCACTTTCACATCCTTTTTAAAAAAAAAAAATTTCAGAGTGACGTACTTTGTTAGTTAAAAATAAGAGTTGACTGTTAGTTGACTATTAATTTTGTTTAAAATGCTAAATTGTCCCTTTGGTCATAAAAATCGTTTTATGCATCTAGAAATGACATTTTTGACATCTTTGAAATTAAATAAATTTCACTTTAATAATAAAAGCAAATATTACTTTTTTCATAACTGCTCTATTTTCCATAAAAGTTTAAAAATTATAAAATTTGAAAAAAATATACTTTTTTAGAAAAAATAAAAAGCAGATATATAAAATTGTAGAAATATGAAAACTAAAACAACAAAAAACAAAAAAAAGAAAAACAAAAACAAAAAACTCTCTCAGAGGGCGATAGGGTGAAGGGGTGGCTAGGTGCAATAGGGTGATGGGCAATGAGCTAGGAAGGGGAGCTTACACGTGAGGGGTGGTTAGGTTGCAACGGGGTCATGGTTCAAGGAGAGGGCCAAGAGTCACGATGGGTGGGCGACAACGACAAAGACTGGAAAGAGGACGCACGATGGGTGTGGGAGCACGACAATGTTGGGCTTCGAGATGGGGGTTTTGTGCGACGGGCTTGGGTGGGTGAACTGTGGTGGGAGGTGGGCGACACGGGGCTAGGTTTGGGGGTTGTTTGGCTAGGTTGGGGTTTGTGGGATTGTTTTGTTTTGTTTTGTTTTCCTTATTTATTCAGCCCTTTTCTTCAATTTGATAAAAAAAAAAATGACATTCACTATGCTCTCTCTCTCAATTTGTTGGTTAGTAGTTGCGATTTAGTGTTTTTAATCAATAGTGGAGATTAAAAGGGCATTTTTGTCATTTAAATCAAAACTTAACAAAGTCAAGTTTAAGAGATATCTGTATAATTAGTTTTGGTTCAAATGTAATTCGAGTAAACACAAGGTGCGTCATGTAACTTACATTTATAAAAAAAAAAAATTTAAATTAAATTTCAACTCAAAGCAATATATATCAATAACTAACTTAAAAAAATGCTACAGAAGCTAATTAATATTTTATTATTAGTAGAGCAAAAAATAAGGCAAATAACTTGTTTCTGGCCTTCTTTTTAAGTAAATGGTCAGCTTTGAATAATTAAGAAAATGATTAAACTTTTTAAAAATTAAGAAAATAGTCTTTTTCATAGCTGTATATAATTGATAACAAATACATTATTGGTGTACATTATTGATTAACTATAACTTAGCACCGATAAATTTTATCATTAGTCAACTAATGATTTGACAAATAGATAAATTATTAAATAAATAAACCATCTAATTAATTAGTAATAAACTATAAATTAAGACATCGTTAATGTACATCAGTATATTATTGATATATTGATTAGCTAATACATTATTGATGTGTAAAAATAATTATTTTTTAATTTTAAAAAACTCTGACAACGTATCTAAAAAAAAGCTTGAAAATTAGCCATTTACCATCATATCAATAACTTTTTTTTTTATATAACACGTTTGACCTACATCTTCTTTATTTTGATATATTTATATGTAAAAATATAATCTTCACGCAGGTAGGTATAACACAAGTACAAAACTAATCAGTGTTTTTCATATTATATCATGTTATTTGGCAGACTCAAATAGAAAAAAAAAAAATCAATGAAAAAACAATCGATATTTTTACGTGATGTAGATGATATGATTGGTTTGACTTATTTAGGATATTAAAATTTAAATAAAAAATTTGAGTTAAGAGGCAAGTTAGGTTGTTTTGATTTTAATAATGTTTTGTGTGTTGATTCAATAATTTAGTGGAAGAAAGGTGTAAGGTTCTTAGCCAGCTTAATGTTTAGCAAATATCAAAATTATTTCTGAAATTTGGTAAAATACTACTTTAGCTTATGAATCTGTTAAAATGCTAACAATACCTTTAAATTTTCAGAAGAGTTGAAAGCAATCCTTTAACCGTTTAAGTTCTTTTTTAAATACCAAAAATATTCTGAATAAATCCAAAAGAAATAATTAACCAATAAAAGAAATTGAGTCAGTATAAAAGAAATCCCCAAGAGAAAGCATACGATTAAAGCTTGGAATGTGAAAAATAAGAAATTCAATTAAATAAATTTTCAAACGAGGAGCCTAGGTATGTTTTTCCGAATTTGCAGTCTTCGTGGGCTATCTCACAAATAAAAAACTGATGGCACATCCTCACTCGAAAGAGAGCAGCGTTAGAGGATGGAAACTAAGTATCTAACACAATGAAAAAGGCTCTTCGCCTAGCCTCTTTCTTTGCCTCCGTTTCTGTCATGGAAGAGTATAAATTACTCTACAAATTTTCACTCGTCGTGTCCATTTTTTTTAATTTTTTTTAATGCTCGAGAGTCATCTCCATGATTTATCACCCATAAATTCAAATAAATCCACGTTTAAAATTATAAAATTCACCAGTCGTCTCCATTTTTTTCTTTTAATTGTTTTATCTGGTATAGCATATTTCATATTTTCAACTCCTAAGAAATGAATTGTTTACCCAGTAAATATGTTATTTACTACCTTAAAAAATACTATCTACTTCAAATATCTAAAAAAAAACCCTCTATGTAATTTTTATTTTTTTTAAATTCTATTTACCTCTTTCTCCCTTTAAAAATGACCTAGCCTGACCTAGCATGTCCCAGCTCTTGGCATGTTAGGCTTTCGAGCAAGCCTATTTTTCCCTCTCCGTCTTGGGTTAGGTTGGCCCAACTTGCTTTTTTGTAGAGATCTAGCTCTTGACCCATTTACCACCTTCGGCCTGCATGGGGTGGTCGGGAGGCCTTGGTTGGCAACTTTGGGCCTTGTTGGCATTGTTGTGTTGTGTTGTGTTGCGCTGTGGACCAAAAGCAAAAATTATATGTGTTTGATAGGCTATGTATAAAATTATTACGGAAATATATAATGACAAAAATAGATATATTTTACTAAGCATATTTATATCTTTAATTTTATTTAATTTTAACTTCAAAGCTAAAATATGTAATATTTGTACATTAAAATACTAAAAATATAATTTTATTTTTATTATATAATATACTTTTTAAAAAATAAATTACTTAAATTAAGTTGTTATTTGAATTAGTTGTTTTGATTCATTCAAATTTTTATCTGATTTTTTTCTAATACGTTTTGTTTTTTTTAGCAGTTATACATTTTGTTGAAAGCAAACTGTGTTATTTGATTTCTTTTAATTTGTTGAATAAAAAATGAGTAGATTAGGAATTATTTATTATTATTAAGATTAGTTAGTAATTTTAAACTATAAAAGCAAAAGCTATTATAAAAAAAATCCCCTGGCTTGCTTTTCAACTTTTCCTTCTACGCAGTAATTTTTAGAAGCAACTTAAAAACAAGATTTACCAAACAACCTAAATTATTGTAGATGGTTACAGAAGTTAAAAATAGCCTCCCAGACAATACCAAACAAGCTCTTTATTTGTGCCATGAGAAAAGGATATGTTAGACATACTCGTAAGTAGAGCCGGCAATTTCAGATACGGCACGATGATACGATACGAAAACAGCACAAGATAAACAGGTTTGGACTGTATGTATATTATATGGGCCATATATAGGTTGACATGAATAACACAAAAATAAATGGGCTTTAACACATTCAATTAAACGTGCAGTAAACGTGTTAACACGACACGACCCTATTGTTTACAGAACCTTGCACCTGAGGTGCTTTCTTATTGCACTTGTCACCATGTGCTTTCTTATTGCACTTGCCACCGTCACGCCAAATGCTAATTCGATGTCAAAAAATAGCTTTTAATTTATTTATTATAGTTTTACGCTTTTGTTCTTTCAAAACTCTTACGTGGAAAGGAAACTAGAATGTCTCTCAAGTACTCTCTATATAACTATTAGTTTTTCACCTTTCACTCCCACATGCCTCGCCAATGAAAGTCATTTATGCCTTTAAAATAAATCATCTCCAATTTAAAGGTCAGGGGAAAACTACAGTTTAAAATGTTTAATAATTAAATATTATATGTTTCTTATATTAATATTTAAGGCCTTTTAAATTATATAGTAAGTTTTTTAATCGTGTTGGTTAATATTAATTAGATATCATGTTTTTGTTAATTTTTTTATTAGTTTTTTTTTTATTTTTAATTAATTGGGTCATAAATGTGTTATGTATATATTGTTATTATGTTAACCGGTTGACCCATTATGGCCGTTTAGTAATCACGTTGTGCTGTCATGATACGATTTTGCCAGCCCTGTCGTAAGGTAATGACGAGGAATTGCTATCCTTCACCATCGCAGTCGTTGGTAACTGCAGCATCCACTTTGTTATTTGTCACCGCCATTATCTGCGGTGGCTCATTGCACCACTGCTAATATTTCTCACTAATGTATATTTAAAAATTAATAAAAATCCAACCAAATCACAAATAATCTACAAATTTTACAAAAGAAAATAACAAAATTCAAGCAAAAAATACAATAAAAACAAAAAATAAAAAATAAAAAATAAAAACAAAAGCAGCGCGGTCAATGTCTCCTATGAGATATCTCCTCGGACAAGCAATGAAGGCAGTGACAAATATTGTGGTTAAACGACGTTGTGCTGAGGAGGCTGATAGAGAGGAAGGGGCCGACGGGAATGAAAAGCTCCACTACGACATCTCCCTCGTGTAGAAAGATCTGTCACAGAGAGGAAAACGGACGGCGACGACAGTATGCACAATATTAATGTACTAATCTTTTGGTGCCTTATTTAAAAAAATTCTCATACAAAGATGCCGTGAAAAATATTATTGAATTTTCACTCTTTTAGTTATTCTATGGATAAATGATAATATATTTGTACATGGATATATTCAAAAATGAAACATTGAAACTGATTATCCACTTGCCGAGCAAGTTGTACGTCTGGTGAAAAGAAAATAACAAGGGATACTTTAACTGTTCCATTGTTCAAATCAAAAATTTATAAAATCTTGGTTATTAACATTGATAGCCATTAAACTTTACGGTTTCTTTCACTTTACCTCTGAATTTTAAGAAAACCATTTTACCCTTTAGCTTTCAAAACCACCTTACTCTTTAAATATTTAAAACCACCATTTTACTCTTAAACTTTTAAAATTTCTCACATTGTCTCTTAAATTTTCGGTTTTTGATTCAAATAGATAGAATTAAACTAATATGATTTATACTCTCGCTTGATGTCTTTGTTTTTTCACTTGAATCTCATTTAGTTTTTATTTAGATTCTCATTTAAGAAAGGTTTGCCTACACATTTGTTCTCATTTATAATGTATAACTTATTTAATAAGTCAATATTGTTTGGCGCTATCTGAATTTAAATACTAAATAAGACGAGTTATGCATTAAGGACGAAGAGATATCGCTAAATAATATTGAGAATAAATATGCATACAAACCTTTCTTAAATGAGAGCTGATAAAAAAAAGTTGACTTAGAGAGTAAATGTGAAACAAAATTTAAGAGTAATAAATTTCATTTTTGTTCTTATAGGTGACCCATGTGTGAATCATGTTGGCTTATTTCTGTCTATTTGAACAAAAAATCAAAAAATATAAGACAAATGAGGAGCTTTTAAACAATGACAAAATAATGAATTTTAAAATTTAAAGGATAAAATGAGGAGTTTTAAAAGTTCAGGAGAGAAAGTGATAATTTTTAAAGTTCAAAAGACAAATTAAAAGTGACCATAAAGTTTAAGAACTATTAGTGTTAATAACATTAAAATCTTAGGCTATAGAGATTATCAAGACAAGTTAAAAGCAATGGAAAATGCTAAATTATGCTCAAAATCACATGCTTAAGAGTCAAGACCCTTCCAATTTGATCATCGTATCACTATTTGAAGTTAAAAAACAATTCTCGAAACAATTACCTTTATGGGATAACACAATAAAATGAAATGCTTATTTATATGCAAAAAGCTATGAGATACGATAAATAAAAAACTGTGATGTTGCAATACTCTTCCATAGATTCAAATTTGATGACAAATCTAGAATTGCTTAAAAAGCATTTGGGAACTAGTAAAGCCATTTGGGTGCCACAGTTTGACCCTTTTTCGCTATTCTAACCCAGTTTTTAATAGTGTTTTCTCTTATATAATACAATGTTTTTAGTTCAAACACCGCTTATGCTCTGCATTTTGATCATAGATTGAAAAGACGTTATGCTTACATATATCAAAGACAAACAGGAAACAGGCGACAAGAGACTAATGTTTACAGAAGAGACTAATGTTTATACTTTCTATATATGTTCCCCTTCTATTTCTGCTAAACGTTCCCCAAATGTTTCCCATGATTGTGAGAACTCCTATATCTTCCTTCTATTTTAATGAATACCATCCACCAGACATGAGTTTATGACCCTCTGAAACATGTAACTATAAGTGGTTCCCCAATTTTTGTTAAGATAATAAGAACTTAAATTCAATCATTTGAAACAAATTTGATACATTCTAAAGCAAATGTGAACTTAACGTCAAATAAATAAGATTATAATAAAAGATAGTAGTAATGGAACTTGAGGGGACAAAAAAAAAAAAAAACTTGAATGAATTTGTTGGTTACAAACATCTTCAAGTAGAACAATGAATTTGCTTGTTCTTCATAAAGAAGACAAGATGCCCAGATTGAATCATATTATAATAATTAAAAAAAAAATTGGACCTGAATTTTGATACGTATACAAAACGACTAAATGGCAATCTCTGTCCACCGTTTATCCTCTTGAGGAAAGAAAAAAAAAAGACACGCACTTCTCCTCCCCACACTAAACAAACACCAAAAAGGCCAAAAAAAAAATTATAGCCCCAAATCTTCAAGGGGTAATTTATAACTTCCAATATAATGAGCCAGAGAACAAGAGAACTTCTAAATTCAGAAAGCCCCTGTTTCTGTGCTTTCTCTTTTTTTTTGGTAACAGGCCCTTCTATGCAATACTAATAATACTTTCCGCAATCATTTCAAACTCCATGAAAAAACAAAAAAACATCAAAACACAAATAAAAATATGTGAAAAAAAACAACCCTTTACTCTTCACCAAATGAGACATCAGAATCCAAATGGGTATTGCATTCTTTGGAATAAAAATCACTCTTCTCTATCAAAACCCCCAACATATCATAAGTGAATGTGGGATGATTTGGGTCACGGTTTTGGGATTGAGACCCAATTGCTGCCAATTCCCCTGATGGGGTTGGCGTGAAACAAAAGCAACAACCTTTATTACCACCACCATTATCAACATCGATCCTCTTACCTGAAAAAGAAGAAGAAGAGGGAGAAGATTTTGATTTTCCGGAGAGTTTTGTTTTGAATGGTCTCAAGACAAACTTCCTTGCTTTTCCCAAATTCCTTGAAAACCCACTAAAGTTATTATACCCTCTTGCTCTCTGCTTCGTTCTCTGATCATCATTGTTGGCTTTTTGGTGGACCCCACCACTATGCTTATTCTGATCATCGTCGTCGTCGTCGTCATCATGATCGTCACCACCGCCACTTCCCCTGACACCGACACCACTATCGCCAACGCTGGAGATCTCCTTATCCGAAACAGACATCAATTTGTGTAAATTACTCTATGGCTTTATTGTTATTTGCCTTACAGAAAAGGACCACTTTTTCATGGATAATAATTAAAAATGAAAAAGGAAAGATTTTGATGGGAAAATTTCGAGTTTCGACAACAATCGGAAAAACCCAGTTGAGGGTTGGAACAGAATCGGAGTTTCCGAGGGCAGAGATGAAAGTGAGCTCCGATTTTTTCGTCAAAGTAATCGAAATTTTATTTATTTTGCAAGAATTTAATTTTTTTTTGGTCATACATATGCCAACCAAGATTAACAAAGACGGAGGAGAGTGACGTAATTAATTAATTGTTCTTTTTTTTTTTTATTACTTATCGACTTTGCATCAGAGTCTCCTAAACTTATGCTTTTTTTTTTTTTTTTTGTAATTTATCTTTTGAACTTGATTTTAACAATTTTACTCCTCAAATTTACAAATTCATTGTAAATTACAAAGTTAATTAAAACTTTTTATTTTCATAAAACTTATTTAAAGATTTTAATCACAATAATTAAGCCGGATTGAACCCAACTCGAGACATTTTTTAAAAAAAGATGGATTTTTTGTCACTTAATTCTACATATTATTGGTAATCACATATCAATTTATATTAAGAAAAAGGAACACTTGTCATTAACGATTGGTAATAATTTTATAGTTTAGGAGTAAATTATTAAAATTAAAAATTTAAGCAATAAATTGTAAAAAAGAGCTGATAAGTTTAGGGGCATTAGTGCGGAACCGCTTTAATTATTCAATAATTATAAAATGCCTTCGTGTTCAACTAAAATAATAGCAACTGTAGCCGTTCTCTTTGTAAAGGAAAAGGCGATTATAGAGGTGGGGATCTACGTGTTAATCATTTGGTGGCAGGTTTAGTTGAGTCAGCAAGTAGTGAAAAGAGGCTTCTGGGGAAAAAAGAAAAAAAAAAAAGAAAACGTAAAAGGCAAGGAAGAAATCATTTATTATTATTTTTTTAGGGTATCATTGATTATTATTTTAGAAAAAAAAAAGGGTTAGAACTTCTCGGTGTTACACGGGACCAGCTCTCGTGCATGATCTGCTAGTTTTTCTTCAAGTCATCTATAAGACACTGCTATTGAGATATATGTAGCTGTCTAGACTGTATAAAGGAAGACGAAGAAGATGTCCAAAAGAGCAAGAGACAAAGTTCAGGACGAAGGCTAAAACAACGTCTTGCAAGAAGTCCAACGTGATCCAAAAGTAGGGAAAAATCTAAAGGTTATATGTTTCTATTGCATGATTTATTTCAGACAAAGGTCTTAAACCTTGTCCTATATTTCAACCAATGCCAACCTGCCCCCAAATTGGTATTAGAGCCATCCTTCTGTCTTGTTATGAAGTTTTCTCATGTTCATTTACAATGGATTCCGGTTCAAATTCCAGTCCTCACTCTGAAACACCTTTACTTCCCTTTCTGTACCTCTTACTCCTGTAATCAGAAATCTACGTCCTCTAAGTTCAAGTATCTTTATGAGATTTTGTACCTACCAGTTGAAAATAAAATAAATTCTGAGTCTCTCCCTCTGATAAATCCTTACCATGCTTTTGCAAAAACCACAAACCCCTTACTAGATCGATAAAATCCCATATTCGTCACTCTCGTAAAGCCCAAAAGAATACGTCCAAGCCTCAAGTTTTAGCCAGTGCCAACTTCCGGCCGCATCAAAAGAACAGATGGTTATCCTTTAAATACCACATAAACTTCCTCCCCAATGGCTTTCACAAGGCTATACCCACATCCACTTTGGTGCCATAAGACTAGCACTGACTTATTATGCTAGGAAGGGCCTCCCTATATGTGCCCGAATTGGTCTCCTTAATACAAGGTTGAGGAAATTCCAATTGGCTAGGATAGCCACCATAGAGATTACACTAAATGCAGGAACCGTAATTATTACGTTGTTCCCCAACTTTAGTATGTCTCTAATGGACAACAGACTACTTGATGCCCTGAATGTCTAGGTTCAAATAGTATGAGTAGACCAAGATCTAAACTCTATTGGATTTACTTTTCATTACCAAATGGCATATAGGCTTCAAGACCAAGCCTTAGATTTGGCTCTACCAGCATCATCCGATACTTTGATGATTAAGGTAGATTCTGATCAAGTTTCGACATGCACGTATACCCTTAGACAAATCCTTACGAAAGAATTAAAGAAGCTATTGCTAAGCTTGTGGATCACAAATTACGAAAAGATGCATAAGCCATAGCCCATTATCCAGATAAAGGAACCAAAGTATGAGAAGATCGAAGATGGCAGCACTCAAATAACATTTGACAGAAAGGAGGTTTCACACCCTAACTGTTTTACTACCCAATACATGATGATCGGTGTCACTTTTCCTATAGCAACTGAAAAAATATCCTTTGATGGCCAAGGCAATCCAAATTATGTCTTCAAGTCATCTATAGGACACTGCTACTGGGATATATGCAGCTGTCTGGACTGTATAAAGGAAGACAAAGAAGATGTCCAGAAGAGCAAAAGACAAAGTATAAGACGAAGGCTAAAATAGTGTCTGCAAGAAAGGACAAAGGAGTTGGACTTCTTGGCTAGCCCTCAAGCAAGTTCATTTATATAGTCAAATACTCGACCCCAAAACATTTTGGCCAACCACTTGCAAGTCCTATAGGATGAAATGGTCCTCCCCAAACACCTCCACCAAATCCACCAGTTCCTCCGACTTCTCCAATGTTACCATGTTATAAGCAAGCCTAGAAATAGATGCATAATCATGGAGAACACTTCTCCAATTCCAAACTGGGCCAACTCATTCCACAAGTTTACATGATGAGTCCTATAGACTATGAGAAAGATTTCCCTCATATAAAAAGTTTCCAAAACTAGGAAGGAACCTTCTCTCACCAACCTAAGGTTCTGAATCCAGCCGTTAGAGAAGCTGATGGCTCAACAAAAAAGGTTTCTCCTGCTGAGGCAACCCTAAATTGGCAATCTGAGAATATTATTTCTCAGAATAGAATTTTCAAGAAGATTGAATCCCAAACAGTATAAGCAGTAGCCAATATTCAACAATCCAAAGACTCTATCATTGCTAGGTTGTCAGCAAAAATTCAGCAGACCCATGAAGAATTGATGGCTTTCATCAAAACAAATACAGTACCAATGCAGATCTTCTTAGCAAAAGAAAAAGAGATGAAAAGTCTTAAGAATCAGTACGCTGCCTTGAAGCAACAAGTCCAAGAATAATCGAAGCATATAGCATCAATAGAGGCGACACCCTAGAAGGTTACAACCATTGCAAAAGAGCCATAACCATTGATCCAATCCACTTTGGGATCAACAGGATCAACATCTATCCTCCATCTTAAGAAAATATTAGATGAAGAGGATAAGAGAAAAAGGAGAAAGGCAAAAGCAAAAGCCAAAGTAGTATTAGAAGCTAAACCTAATCCACAACCAAAAGAAAAGTCTAAAGACCAATCCATGGTCCAAAAGAGTACTGATTCCCTATCTCAAATTTTACAAGAGCAGTGTCCAACAGTCTTCCCCAACTAACAATTAAGGAAGAAGACTTTAGAGAAAGTGGTTTAGAAACATCTTTAGAATGGACATTAGAAGAAAAGTTGACATCATAAGAAGAAGAATCAAGTGATGAAGAGCCTCCTCTCCATTTTATGGCACAACCAACCAGAATCGAAGAAGATAAACAATCAAGTACCACACAACCACAACCATATAATGAAGAAGAGGAAGGAGAATATGAAAACCCATCTTGAGAAGATAAGTAAACAAGTCTTCCAAGTTTCATACTTTTACATTTGATGATCTTTCTCCCAGCCAGTGGCATGTTAGATTCCTAGAATTCAAAGCATGGCACATGCTAGAAGCTCAAAAGCTTAGAATGCAAACTTGAGCAGTCTTATTAGGTCTTGCCTCCAAGTTTATAGGTATTCTGCAAGAATGGTGGAAAAGCCTAGGAGAATACATGCAAATTCAGTTTCTCCACATGGATAATGTTGAAACAGCCCTAGCCCTAGTCTATATAGAGTTCTGTGGACAAGATAATCAAACCATAGAAAGGCTTAGAGCAGAATTCTTCAAAATGAAATGTTGTTCAATGGACAAGAAGGATCTAGAAAGACATTTTAGGAAGGTAATCCAAAAGTTTTACCAAATTGGTGGAGCTAATGATCCAAACTTAAAACAAGCTTTCCTATCCTCCACACCAGACCCATTAGGAGAAGAGACAGTAAGACTCCTGACACAAACGAGAAAAGAATTACAAACGACTACTCCTAGAGAACTCTACAGTTAATTATAAGAGTGCTAGAAAAAATATGTTCTCAAAACAAGTTCCTACAAGAGTACCTAATGCAGTCAAAACAACTCGATCGGGTGTACAACAAGAAAGATCTTATGATCAAATGTCCAACTAGTTCTAATTGTTCTTGTTCGCACAAAATAAGAAGATTCAAAAGACAACCCTTTAAGAAGCACTCATATGAGCAGAAGTTCAAATGAAAGAAGTACAGGAAGCAGACGGGTCCTATTTGAACTTTTGTACTTGATAGGATCCGTCCTTTTCCTATGCTTCTTCCATTTGAACTTCTGCTCAAAGGAGTACTTCTTAAAGGGGCATCTTTTGAATCTTCTTGTTTTGTGCAAACAAGAAGAACTATAACTAGTTGGACATTTGATCATAAGATCTTTCTTGTTGCACACTTGATCTAGCTATTTTGACCGCTTTAGGTACTCTTGTAGGAACTTATTTTGAGAACATATTTTTTCTAACACTCTTATGATTAACTGGTAGAGTTATCCAAGAGTAGTTGTTTGCAATTCTTTTCTTGCCTGTCTCAGGAGTCTTACTATCTCTTCTCCTAATGGTGGATAGGAAAGCTTGTTTCAGGTTTAAATCATTAACTCCACCAATTTGGTAGAACTTCTGGGTCATCTTTATGAAATGCCTTTTTAGATCCTTTTTGTCAATTGAACAACATTTCATTTTGAAGAATTCTACTCTAAGCCTTTTTGTAGTTTCATTATCTTGTCCACAAAACTCTATATAGACCAGAGCTAGGGCTGTTTCAACATTGTCCATCTAGAGAAACTGGATCTGCCTGTATTCTCCTAGGTTATTTCCACCATTCTTGGAGAATACCTGTGAACCTGGAGGCAAAACCCAATAAGACTGCTCAAGTTTGCTTTCTGGGCTTTTAAACTTCTAGCAAGAGCCATGCTTTGAATTCTTAGAATCTGACATGCCACTTGCTAGGAGGAAAATCATCAAGAGTAAATGTATAAAACTTGGAGGACTTGTTTACTAGATTATCTTTTTGAGATGGGTTTTCATATTCTCCTTCCTCTTCTTCTTCATATGGTTGTGCCTGTGTGGTACTTGATTGTCCATCTTCTTTGGTTCTAGTTGGTTATGCCATAAAATAGAGAAGAGGCTCTTTATCACTTAATTCTTCTTCTTTTGATGATAGCTCTTCTTCTGATGTGCATTCTAAAGATGTTTCTGAACCACTTTCTCTAAAGTTTTCTTTACTAATTGTTAGTTGGGAAAGACTGTTGAGACATTGCTCTTGTAAAATTTGAGACAGGGGATTAGTGCTCTTTTGGACCATGTACAGGTCTTCAGGCTTTGCTTTTGGTTGTGGATTAGGTTCAGCTTCTAATACTGCTTTGTCTTTTACTTTCGCCTTTCTTTTTTTTCGGTTATCCTCTTCATCTAATATTTTCTTAAGATGGAGGATAGATGTTAATCCTGTTGATCCCAAAGTGGATTGGATCAATGATTGTGGTTCTTTTGCCATGGTTGTGATCTTCTAGGGTGTCGCCTCTATTGATTCTGTATGCTTTGATTATTCCTGGACTTGTTGCTTCAAGGTAACATACTGATTCTTAAGACTTTTTATCTCTTCTTCTTTTGCTAAGAAGATCTACATTGGTACTGTTTTTGTTTTGATGAAAGCCATCAGTTTTTCATGAGTCTGCTAAATTTTTGTTGATAGCCTAGCAATGATAGAGTATTTGGGTTGTTGAATATTGGCTACTACTTATGATGTTTGGGTTTCAATCTTCTTTAGAATTCTATTCTAAGAAACAATATTTTCAAACTTCCAATTTTTGGTTGCCTCAGCAGGAGAAACCTTTTTTGTTAAGCCATCAGCTTCCCTAAAGATCAGATTCAGAACCTTAGGCTAGTGAGAGACAGTTTCTTCTTGGTTTTGGAAACATTTTATAGTAGAGAAATCTTTCTCATAGTCTGCAGGACTCATCATGTAAACTTGTGGAATGAGTTAGTCCTATTTGGAATTTGGGGAAGTGTTCTCTATGATCATGCATCCATTTATAGGCTTGCTTATAACATGGTAACATTGGAGAAGTCAGACGAGCTAGTGGATTTGGTGGAGGTGTTTAGGTAGGATCATCCCATCCTGTCTGACTCGCAAGTGGTTGGCCAAAATGTTCTGGGGTTGAGTATTTGACTATATAATCGAACTTGCCTGAGGCTGGCCAAGAAGTCCAACTTCTTTGTCCTTTCTTGCAAGACGTTGTTTTAGCCTTCGTCCTGAACTTTGTCTCTTGCTTTTCTAGACATCTTCTTCGTCTTCCTTTATACAGACTGGACAGCTACATATATCCTAATAGCAGTGTCCTGTAGATGACTTGAAGGCATAATTTGGATTGCCTTGGCCATCAAAGGATATTATTTCTGCTGCTGTAGGAGAAGTGACACCGATCATCATGTACTGTGTAGTAAAACAGTTAGGGGGTAAAACCTCCTTTTTGTCAAATGTTATTTGAGTGTTGCTATCTTCCATCTTCTCATACTTTGGTTCCTTTATCTGGATAATGGGCTGTCGCTGATGCATCTTTTCGTAATTTGTGATCTACAAGCTTGGTAATAGCTTTTTTAATTCTTCTGTGGGGATCTGTCTAGGGATATGCATGCACATCGAAACTTGATCAAAATCTACCTTAATCATCAAAGCGTCAGATGATGTTGGTAAAGCCAAATCTAAGGCGTGGTCTTGAAGCTTATATGCCATCTAAAAGCCACTAGGGAGGCAGTTCATGTGGTATTTGAAGAGTAACCATCTGTTCTTGTCATATAGCCAGCAGTTAGTACTGGCTAAATCTTGAGGATTGGACGTATTCTTTTAGGGCTTTAGGAGAGTGACAAGTAAGGGATTTTATTGATCTGGTAAGGGGGTTTATGGTTTTTGTAAAAGCATGGTAAGGATTTATCAGAGGGAGAGACTTAGAATTTATTTTATTTTCATCTGGTAGGTATGAAATCTCATAAAGATATTCGAACCTAGAGGATGTAGATTTTCTGATTGCAGGAGTGAGAAGTAGAGAAAGGGAAGTAGAAGGTGTTTCAGAGCGAGGTCTAGAACTTGAACTGGAATCCATTGTAAGTGAACGAGAGAAAACTTAATAACAAGACAGAAGGATGCCTCTGATACCAATCTGGAGGCAAGCTGGCATTGGTTGAAATATAGGACAACGTTTAAGACCTTTGTTTGAAATAAGTATGCAATAGAAACATATAACCTTCAGAAAAGCTTTAGTTAAACAAGAAGAATTTATCATTTTAGCACCTCGAATTTTAACCTAAGGGCAAGACTATAACGGGTAACATTTGCTTTTCTCTTATTGATGCGATCCTTTTTTAAATTGTTGGATTCAAATTAATACTACAAAATCATCTTCAAATAGATCCAACCATATTTGTTAACAAACATTTTTAAGCTATTAATTAAAAAAAGTGAAAACATTGAAAATTTGAAAAAATTTTATATAAAAAAGGAAAAAAAATACTCTAAAAAAATTGACTATCTATTGTCGGGGGTGTTGTTGCAATCAACAATCAATGGAGGGGTGGTGCGGCATACAAAGCATGGTCGCAACGGAGTTCGTGACAATTTTTTGCGATCTCTAGGGTTCACGACACACAGAGGCATTGATAAATACACGACCCACAGAGGCAGATCATGATGGAATCGCAATAGGGGGATAGGGTCGCGACTCACGACCTCCGCCCATGAGCTAGCAAACACAAGCATGACGGACATATGGTGACATATGCTCATGAGCTTAGACCTCAGCAACCTCTGCCTCCGCCTTGCGAAGCCTAACACATGATGGTCGTAAATTATTGGTGAGTTAGGGGTTGTCATCTCCCACAAAGATTGAAGTCTAAAAACTATTGAAGTACTGCAACTACAATGACCGAGCTTTAATTAGGCAATTGGAATCTAAAGGGAACTAAATTAAAGGAAAATGAAACTAATAAGACTAATCAACAAAACCATAAACAAAAGAAATAATTTACAATATAGACAATCAATGTGATAATGTGTCTACGGACTTGATTTAGCTTAATTCTTCTTATGCTCTTCTTGAGCATCAAATGAAATTGTATGCATAGATATTTAAATTAGTATTTTTGTCTAACTTCTTTACTTACACATTCATTGAGCTCAATCCTTAAATTGACTATCTAGGTGTCAATCCTTAGATTGATTATCTAGGTGTTCTTGGCCTCCTAGGTCTCAACAACAACAAAGACTATGTTTCCCAAGTGACCATAAATGAGTCAATCTCTCCCGAGTATTAAAATTCATAAATCAAATCAACTAATTTATTAGCCAAATAAACTAAAAGCATTAAGCATGGGGAAATATAAATGAAATGAAATGGAAATTACATTAACAATCAACAAAATAATCCACACATAATCCAAATCAAACTATATCAAGCCCTAGAATTGGAAATCTAAGCATATATAGACAAATGCATTCTAAACTCTTCATGATATCCATAAAAATAAAAATGTTTAATACACAATTACAAATACATATTTCAATCAAGATTTGGGTAGAAAGAAAGAAAGAAGAAACTCCTCAATTACAAATACATATTTCAATCAAGATTTGGGTAGAAAGAAAGAAAGAAGAAACTCCTTGTGGAGATGAACTTTAAGTCTTAAATCCTTCAAGAATCCACCAAAATCCTCTAAGAATCTTCAACTTCAAGCTCTTCCCTCTAGAATTTAGGCTCTCACTCATGAGTTTCTTCCCCAAATTCTCCATCGAAAACCTCTTT
>CAMOHE010050458.1:62649-102230 GCA_946598075.1 Artocarpus hirsutus | reverse complement strand
AAACTCTTCATGATATCCATAAAAATAAAAATGTTTAATACACAATTACAAATACATATTTCAATCAAGATTTGGGTAGAAAGAAAGAAAGAAGAAACTCCTCAATTACAAATACATATTTCAATCAAGATTTGGGTAGAAAGAAAGAAAGAAGAAACTCCTCAATTACAAATACATATTTCAATCAAGATTTGGGTAGAAAGAAAGAAAGAAGAAACTCCTCAATTACAAATACATATTTCAATCAAGATTTGGGTAGAAAGAAAGAAAGAAGAAACTCCTCAATTACAAATACATATTTCAATCAAGATTTGGGTAGAAAGAAAGAAAGAAGAAACTCCTTGTGGAGATGAACTTTAAGTCTTAAATCCTTCAAGAATCCACCAAAATCCTCTAAGAATCTTCAACTTCAAGCTCTTCCCTCTAGAATTTAGGCTCTCACTCATGAGTTTCTTCCCCAAATTCTCCATCGAAAACCTCTTTGGGAAGTAAGCCTCCTTTGATATGTTTTTAGGTCTTTAAGGTTTTTAGGTGGTAGGGCATCATTCCAGGTCAATTTGGGATGTTAGATTAAGGATTTAGGGCCAAGATTATCCAAAAATTAAAATCAGTAAGAGAAGGGCACAAGCGTGCCCCAAGCGCCAGTGGCTACACAGTAGCCTCGGCTTGGGCTGTATGCTAAGCCCTTGATGTGTGCAACTAGCACGTTGCACCCTTGGGGTTATAGCATGGGCTGATTCACCTGACACCATTTTAAGCTCCATTTTGATTCCTAAAGATCCCCAAAAGAGTCAAGTCTTATTTTCCTATAAAATAACATCAAATTGACATATATGCTTGAGGATTTTTATAATATTTAAGCTTAAAAAATGTTTGATTTATGAGTAAAATACTCACTTATTGCTCCTCCTTGTGGTGGAAGAAAATTTGTGTTTTTATTTTTTATTTTTAGGGTTAATTTCACAAATAGTCTTAAAGGTCTACCCTTAGTCTTGATTTAGTCCCTAAAGTTTAAAAAGTCTTATTTTGATCCTTAATCTATTATTTTGTTTTAGTTTTAGTCTTTTCATTAATTAGACGTTAAATATTTAATGAAAAAACTTTTAAAATGTCTCACTTTAGTTCTTAATATATTTCTTTGTTTAACTTTTGGTCCCTCAATTATAATAAGAGTTGTTAGGAACAAAAATTTAAAAAATCTTAAGTGAAAAACTAAATCTAACAAGTTTGATGCATGTAATTAAAAAAAGAAGAAGACAATTTTATCAAATTGTTAGTGAAATGAATTTTAATTTTTAAAAAGAATTTTTAATACTGGTATATAAGTATTGAATAATCAAGCATTTAAAATAACAAGCTATACATTGTGATTTATATGCGTATATTTATATATTGTGTTGGCTCGTCATAATTCTAAACATCAATACCAGTTTATATGTATTGAATAATCAAGCATTTTAAATAACAAGCTATACATTGTGATTTATATATGTATATTTATATATTGTGTTGGATCATCATAATTCTAAATATCAGATATCATAGTTACTATATATACACTTGCATATATAATATATTGACATTAGGTATTTAATTTTACCTTCTAAAAAAATAAAGCTCATTTAAAAAGCAATATGATTACTTGTTTCTTACTTTATTTAATTATATAAATCAAAATCGTTGTATTTAGTTTCTCACTTAAGTTTTTTTTTTTTTTTTTTTAATTTTGATCCTTAGCAATACCTTGCTAATAGAGGAATCAAAGGTAAAACAAAGCAATAGATTATGGACCAAAGTAGGAAAATTTTAAGAATATTTTGTTAAATATTTAACACCCAATTGACGGAGGGACTAAAACTGAAACAAGAAAATCAGATCGTTAATTTGTTATGATATTAATTTGAAGCTATACCTTTGAAAATTAGATCGTTAGGGTGCTACATATGATGACTAACAAGAGAGTGGCAGAGTCAAGAAAAAAAAATTTTTAGAGGAGATATATGCTTAGAATGTGAAAAACTCTAAAAACTATCAATATACCAACTCTCAAATTTCTCAATACTATAAAATAGTTAGAAAAACATGCATATTCAATTTGTTGAATTTTTTACTACTTAAATGTGAAATTTTCTTTAAAGTTTAGTTTGCTCTTGATTTACTATTCTCCTTTGAGTTTAGTTTAGGGAAAAAAAAAAAGAGCATAACACTTATGAGAATTATTTTGATGGAGAAAACCGATAATAAATTATTTAAAGGGTGCAAACGAGATGTATGAAAAGAGATTTAAGTATAAACACAATCTAGAAAATTATTTTAGTAAGGCAATTAAAAAAGTGTATTTATGAAAGTCATGTTTATTAAAAAATAGAATTATTTAGGAGAATTAAAAGAAAAAAAATACTTAAATTGAAACACATTAGAGAAACATTATTGAAACGAAAGCAAATTAGAAACAAAAGATTAATATGGTACAAATGAAAAATATTTTTAATAGGAATAAATTAAAGGAAAGAAATTTGTTAATGATAGAAACATATATAAAATTTTATGAATAAGAGGGTGGTATATCTGAAATTTTTTAAAAAACTATGCCATTGAAACAAGTCGTTTAGAGTTTAAATGCTCAGAAGAATATGTTATAGGGATGTATGTGAAGTAAGAGAACGAACAATAAATAAAAAAGGAATTAAGAAAAACAAATTTATGTGCAGAAAAAGTTTTAACAAAATAAGAAAGATATTTAATTTTACTGGTGCACTGCTTTAGAGTCATTCCCTTTTTGTCTAGCAAACTTTAAAAACTTTCCCTTTTATCTCGTAAATTGTGAATTAGTCACATTTAACTCCTTATGTCACATGCTTTTTCTATTACAATTTCCTTGAAATAAACAAAAAAAAAAAAAAACATGGTTGCACTTAAACTCCTCTTTTAATGTCTGTTTTTTACATAAATTCTGACAAAAATGGTTGTATGACTAATCTAAAATTAGACCGAGCAACTAAAGGGGCAAAAGAGAAAGACCTTAAAATTCACGGGTATAAGTGAGAATTGTCCGTAGAAGAACGAAAACTCCCTTTATAGCCTTTGCACAATAAGGCGAGCAAATTTGATAAAGTTATCACTGAAGCAAAGCATTTGTTCTGAAACGTTGTTTGGTGTATCCACCAGTAAATCAATGTTTGATGCGATGTGATGCCATAAAGAATAATTCACTGACATGATGAAGAAGCAAAAATTGCACTCTCATTTTAAGAATTTTTCTCTAGCCTTTCTCCTATTCAAATTTCTGAAATACACTACACACAAGAAAAAAACGCAACCTATTTATATATAAGTTTACAAAGAATGGGTTACAACACACCAAAAAATGCAAAATACTTACTCTAGCTGAGCGACACGTGCAGCCGCAAAGTCTCTGGGTGCAGTAGGGCCCTGCTTCTGTGGCTCCACGCAGCCCCGTGGCTTTCTCTTTGCAAGGGCATGCACCTGATGCTTCGAAAGGTTGATCCTTGTAATCCTTTATATAGGGTGATAAATTAAATTGACATAAAATCAGGCTTCGTACTTCTTAACAGGATCATGTTGGTGAGTATGTAACAATTGGATGAAATGATAAATGATTAAAACAAAGATTTCAATCCAACGCTTACTCCTACTTATAAGTTTTCACAGAGCTACATTAGATGTGTAGAGACAGGAATATATCACCTTAGTTGGGGCAAAATTTTATTATACACTAATTCAACATCTTTGAACAAGAAATTAAGATAAAGAAGAAAATTAATCATGAATCTCAGGCAAAACTTAAAGACACAAAGAAAACCTTAAGAACAATACGAGAAAAAACCCGAGCACTTGGTCTTGAATTCAATCCTTGTTGTATTAGAAATCCGCCCAACAAACATTAAATTACAAAAGTCTACTATGAAACCCCTCTACAAACAAATGATTGATTAAATGGTGCACCAATTTGTTAACTGCCTCACATGTCCAACGAGAATCTTGTGGCAGTTAGAGAAGAATGAAACTCGCCGTTTGACAATTTTTTTTTTTATATGTTTAATATATTTCTCAAGTTCAACCATTTTCCTCGGTTGATATGCCAAATGTTTTTACTCACAAGCGAACCAAACGACAATGAGAAGAATGAGTGGGATACTACCTTTGGCATAACAAAATCATGTACACAAATCATTACCATCAAAAAGCTTTGAAATTTGAAAACGACAGAGCGGCAACAATGAAAAGTTGTGCAAGACATGTCGCTTTCCTTGCTCATTTTATAGCAATTGAAAATGGGAATGACCAAAAAAATAAGAAAAAGGGTCACATTAAACATATCTAAAAGTTCAAAGCAAAAAGTGTTAGGAATCTCATTTTGCATATTCATGATGTCGTCCAAGAGATATAACTCTCTACATTAGTGGACAAAAGTCATCAAACAAAGACAGGCTATAATTGATGCCATCGCTACAAAGAAGCAAAGACATAAACTTTGTTGTGTGGTAGTACTAGACGCCTCTCTGTCTTGGCCCCCCTCTTTCCCTTTCTCTCTCTACAACTTCTAAAACTTTCCAACTAATACAATTACAAGCACATCTCACTTCCCTGGATACCCTGGATACCTTCCTTTTTCCCTCTCAAAGTATATATAAGGATATAACCACTGAAGATGGTATTTATCAATTATGCCATATAGAACAAAATAACACATTTCAAGGTTGATCATTGTGAAGAAGCTCAAGTGAAAAGGCAAAGAGTTTAGCTAAAAAGCGTATGAGGAGGGCGTGTCGGAAGATGTGGCGGGCGGTGCCTTGCACAAGCAGGAAAAGCTTGCGAACCGATTCATGGAAAGACATAGAAGATATCCTCAAGAGCAAGCTTGCAACCATCAAGGAAGAGCCAGAGACCTGTGAGGAAAACCAAACTCCGCCAAGACTAATAAAGCGCTTGTCCAATAAAGGGAAGAAGAAGGGGTCCAAGGACAAGATAGGCAACTTTCTTTTGCCTCAATTCAGCCTCAAGGACTCCTATGCGCTTTTCATGACCAGATTTGGCTCCAAAGGTAGCCTTGGCGGACTCCTTCAGTACTGATATTCTTGTGCATTTGTACTCCTTCTATAATAATCTTCTCATAACTTTTTAACATTTGGATGTCTGTGTTTAAATCTTAACATCTTGTATATTCTGTTCTTGTAATAATCTAATAAGTTTAGTCGTCCTTGACAGAATGCTCATATAGTTATTTTGTTAATTCGTATCGCTGTTTTTGCTATGTGTTTGGTGTGATGGTTAGAACCATTGATTAGAACTGTAAACACTATAGATGTGAAAACTTTACACTGTAGTAATTTTTTTGCTTTTACAGTAACATATGAAAGTTTTACATAGTTTTTAACTAAAAAATTGGTTAGAACAGGCTTATTGTTTATGTAAACATGTACTTCACATGAAGAGGGACAAATTTTGTTGTCATCCCCTCCATATGTATTAACATATATTGTCTCTGAGCAATTAGTCAATTGAAAGATTTTTATATATTTTTTTTCTTTTCCTTAGTTTTAAGGCCAAGGTAAAGAATAGAAGAGAATCTTGACACCAAGTTATCAGCTGTGAAATGAAACCAGCTTAGCTGTATTGACCCCACTATATTAAATCGAATGCAGAGACTGTACGACATAAATAAGCATACTTGTACCGGATCATTATCCCACTTTGAGGATTGCATCATTCTTCCAAGGACCAATCTTATCAGGAAATCTGGACTGATATGGGAAACAAAATTTGAGTCAAAAACCTTGTAAAATTGTTAAATGGATATTTGGAGTCTTAATGGAAGCTTTGAGGGAAAAAAATGGGTTTTTTAATATTCTTTTTTATTTCCAAAAGGCCAAAGGGCATCCTGAGTTAAAATTTTGAGTTTTAGACAGCGTTCTCGTGTTGTTGTACAAGGCAAAATGCTGAATGTCGGCTTAATCTGGTTGCTAAAAGTCAGTCACCAAAGCAGCGGTCATCTTGATGAACTCTCAAATGTAAAATGTAAACCAGAAGAAAAAAATATTAATAAAGGAAATTGTTTAATTATGGAACAAACACCAGATTTTGATACAATCAATGCATGTTTCCCATTAGAACAATTTTTTTTTTTGGGTGCTGCCCATTAAACCATTTCAAACTAGCCGTCTAACAAATAAAAAATCTTATTAGTCCCAAGGGACTGGCCTGATCTTACGTGCTAAGAGTCTAAGACAGAAGTTATAGTTGCAGGAAAATTAGAAACTGAAAGACAAGTTCATTAATTAATTCAATCCTGATATAACATTTGTTTTTTGAGAGCAGGTCAAGTTTCTAACTTCCTGTCAAAAACTGACTACACTCTTCCTACACTTGACAGATGAATGAGAGAGAACCGGGAGACCCCACTGAGTGGTGAAGACGATATTCGGATAGACGCCATCAATGCTCATTCTGGTCACAATCTCATTGCATATCCTTGCAATCCTGCTTGTAAACACAACAACAGAAAACACCTTCAAAGTAAGCTTCCTAGAGCGCGATAACCGAAGACCCTTGAGCCTTCCATTAGTTTTCTTCACCCAACTCCTCCCTGCAGGCCTTGTCACCTTCTCATCAATTTTGCTTAGCCTCTCGTACCGGCATCGCAAGCGTCCCCCAACAGCATCTTGAAAACCCATCTTCAGCATTGAGGAGAAAGTCGAAAAAAGAGATGAAAAATGGGGTGATGTGATTGGCCAAAAGAGAAGGTTATACATACAAAAGGAGAAAGATCTAAGAGAGATTGTATGAGGGTAGGAATTTGAAGTGCATGCAAGTTTTAAGAAGTTTGGTTTTCAATGTTGGATTTAAAGAGAAAGAGAGATGATAAATGGGATACTGAGTTCGGACTAAAGATAGTTAATGCGAAGGTTATATACATATCAACATAGAAAGATCTAAAGAGATTATATGAGGGTAGAAAATGGATATGAATATAAGTAGATTGAGAAACTGGCTTTGAATGTTGGACTAAGAAGGTTGATATAGAAGTCTATGGATACAAAAGGAGCAAGATCTAAGAGTGATTATATGAGGGTATGAAAAATTAGAAGTGCATATAAGTAGATTGTGAAAAGTGCTTTAAAATTGTATTAGTTGAAACCGAAAGAAAGAGATGAAAAATCGCCGTTCGGATTCCATTTAACACATGGTTGCCATTATAAGGTATATTAAACTCCTTATACACTGCATGGAGAAAGAAAGGAATTAATCTGCTTTGCAACACATGTCCTGCATCGGTTGTCACAGCCACCACAGAATTGAGTACATTTGGAAAGTTAGTTCAAACAAAAAAGTTTTGGTTCAAACTAATTTTTTCTATAAACAAAACTCAAATTGCTATAGTATTTTAGGTTCACACTGGCTTCAAACTTGGGATTTTTTTCCCCTTGAAGGGCATAGGCGTGATTAGCAAAATGGCTAGAAGAATATAGGGGCCATGTGCAATGATTGATTTCCATGTTAGAGTGCAGATCAATGCCAATCATTTGCAAGAGAAAGGAATGTATGTAGTGGATCTACTTATTTCTTTATTTGTGCGAACCTGATTAGTCATTAGTCCATGTCTAAGTCAAGAGTATGAACCGGTGGTCTAATTTGTCTCATATTGAAAAGCAGTAGCTTGCATTTGTTTAAGTTAAAGGTTTTGTTTTATTAGTATTTGTCTGGGTATTTAGACAGAAGGACAATCTGACAGATTGGAGGGTCATGTTCATCATGCAGAATCATGGCCCAGCCCAATGCAGAATGGGCCTGCAGTCATGCAATGCTGACCGCAGGCCGAACTACGAATTTTTCAGTGGACTAGAATCCACTCTTCAAAATAGCACTCTGAACTTGATAGGGGGTAAAAATGGTGTATAATCCTGAACTTTTGCGGATGAAGTCTCCAAAAGCTACTTATAAATTAAACATGAAGAAAGGTGAGCCATCTGCGCCCTGTTCGTGAAGTTAAAATAGCGCTGTCTTAAGTTGTAGAGTCACTTTTATCGCCCTCACGATTATTGCCTTACACAGAGGAAGATTGTACATCGACCTTCAGAAAACATAGAGAGTGGTGCAATATTTACCTGTAAACTTTTTTTTAATCATGGTAAATTTTTATAACAATTTAAAGTTGACGTAACTCTTATATTAAAGACGAACGATTATAAATTTGTATGTTTTTGTATGCTTGTTTTACCTTCCGTGATTGTTATTGCTCTCAGTGACAGTAGGCATTAAAAGAACTCCATCATCTAGAATTTGTAAACAACTTGTATCATAATAATAAGTCCCCTTAGGCCCGGCATTTGCGTGTGTGTATATATATATATGCACACACACATATATATATATATACACATATATAAAAACAGGCCAGTCTTGGAAAATCTTGCCCACTTTTGCACAAATGGGCTTCTATTTCCAATTTCCATCTACCTTTACGTACTCTAAAATCATATATGGTTGTTAATTAGTGCACATGAAGGAATCTAAACTCATTCTTTTCTTCTTTAACTCTGTCTCCGAGATTTTGATTAACTTTCTATAATCTATAATCTCCATCTCTGAATATGATAACAACAACTTGTCAACATGAAAAAAAAAAAGCATAAAAATGTTTTTTCATCTTGTATTTTTCAAGGGCCCCAGATTCTTACAGATTTCATGCAAATGTTAAAAGTGTTGACAGGAATATCATTTTGTGTCCTGATTAACAACAAACGCTAAAATATAAAAACTTCACTTAGATTTGGAAAATCAAGGGCAACAGATAGATATAACTTCAAGTTCCAAAAGTCAGAATTGTGATTGTGCACTTCAGTGGCTTTACTTCTACTTTGTCCTTGTGTGTATGCACTGTAGTTCCCCCCATCAGCCTATGAAATTGACCTTTAAACTTGGTTGTAAATTTTTTAAGGTCAAAACCTAAGAAAGAAGTACCTTCTATTATGGTTAATTATTTAGCAATTTCTTCCATATTTATCTATTTTTCATACGTCGGATCAGTAAAAAAAGATATTTTTGATCAGTAAAAAAACATATTTTTGATCAAATTTAATAATTTAAAAACATGCACAACCGATAGTATATTGCTTCTATTTACAACTCAGCTAAATAGGCTCCCCATTAACAAATGACCTTCTAGATCTAGTTCGGAGTCAAACAAATAATTCCCACACCCCTTTTTTCTTGAGAAATAATGTTACCGTTATCTTTTGGTACTTATTGTCAGGTTGACTTTGTGGATTGCCACATATATAAATCTGACCTCATGACTTAAAACAACCCACATTAGTTTTAGATACCTATTTTTTTTTTCCTCCAGTCCTATTAAGAAATCTCTTTTTTTTTAAAATTTATTTTTCTTGAAGAACACTCTGTTTCTCTAAAGAAATTTTTTGTTTATACATCTTTAATTCCTTTTCTAACAAGTTCGAGAAGATCACCAACCGTAAGGAATTCATTTTTTCTTCCATTTTAACACGTATTTTCTTGTAAGAAAAATCGTAGAAAAGAGCGACTAGTGGCAGGTTTTTTTTTTTTTAATATTGGTACAGGCCTATGATTCTCAAATGATATCATCGTTTGGTACTATTTTTAAGATAGATAAAAATGATTTTGTCTTAAAAAATAAAAATTTTTAAAGATTGTATTTGAAAGTATGTTTGAAATTTTTACCTCAAAAATCATACAAAAACATTCTCAAAAATTCTTGATCAAACAAAGAAATATCATAATTTGAACTCAGGTAAACACACACATACATGTACCCAATTACTTCAGCTGACAGCAACTAGCCATCGTTATTTTGTCTAAAAGTGACTTGTTAACGAAACAATCTCTCTAGAATTTTCAATCTCTGCAAAGCCCAAACTTGAGCAAAGACCCGCTTAGTATATTATTTTTTATTTTATAATTTTGTAAGGAAATACTAAGCATAATGTCAAATAATTATTTATCTGAAAAAATGTTAAGTGTTTCAAAAGATTACAGGGTGTTTGGCGTAGGATGGTTTACACCACTAACTCAGTTATGAACAATATAAAGCTCTTATATGTTATAATAAAAAAAAATTGCTATAATGTAAAATTCTTACATGCTATAGTAAAAACAGGTTTAACCAATAATTCTCACTACGATATCAAACACCCTATACAATAAGTTTGCCCTTATATCACATATGTAATTTGATATTTGGCACCGACAAATTTAATTGGCTGTCACCGGTTTGTTTCTTTTGGCATGGTTTCTTGAAAGTGGCTTTTTCTCAGTTAAAAAAACTGCTCATGATAATGTTTTGATAGACTTTCCAAAACAAAATTTGACCTTCACAAATTGTTTTCAGTCAAAACTAAATAGTTTCTCAAGAAAACTCTTGCAAGAGAGGCTTTAAAATTTGTACAAAACTTTAATAAGATTTTTCAAGAACTTAAACATTGTTGTTGCCTCTTTTTTCCTATGGTTAATTTCTTTTTCTTTACATGAGACATGCCATGTGGACCACACTACAGTAATGTACACATGCAAATATGTGTGTGTGTGTATATATATATAACAGTTATATGCATTCAAATTAGGCACGCGTGCCTGCTCTTTTAGGAGAAAGAGTCAAAATAGTTTTTTTTTTTAAAAGAATATATATTTATAATAGATAGCAGAGTTACGATAGATGATTTATTTAAGAAGCATGTTCATAAAATAAATTTACCGTAAATATATTTTGTAAATGATCATTACTTTTTAAATATTATTTTCCATAAATATCTTTTAAAGAATGGACTATTTGCTATAATGTTTTAATTCATAGTGACTTCCTTTTCTTGGGCGTGCTTATATCTTGATCTTCACATAAACACAACTTTAGTTACAGAGAGCCTGGTTCGTTATGAGTTGTGCACCGATAAAACTAATATGCTTCCAGTTCCAGCGGATCATTCTTTATTTATAACGAATATAGTCAGCCTCTGACAACAAAGATGCTTCCTTTCCGGGCAAAAAGATCGAAAAAAAAAAGTAAACGAAAAAAGTGAGATGCTTTGCGTGATGAATTTAGAATCGATTCCCAAAAAAAGGAAGAGAAAAAGGAAATTTATAGTACAAAATGTCTACATTCGCCTTTAAAAATTCAGTTATAATTGATGTTTTAAAATTTAAAACTAAAACATATTTGAGCTTTACATTGTTGTAATATGAGAGATATATACTATAGTAATTTTTTATTTTTTATTTAATTACTGAGAGCTTTGCTACTGCTTGGTTGGAACTGAACTTCCAAACACCTCATTAGTTGTTTAATTAGTTTTTTAATAGTTTGGTCTATTATTGAGGATAGTTCTATGGGGTGTATTGCAAAACTTTATATTGGATAGTCACATATCATATTGTTGTAAAATAATCCGCAGCTTAAAGTGTTGACTCGTTGATTGAACATAAAAAATAAGCATACATGAATTTTGCCTGGGATAGTGAAAAATGATGTAATTACACAAATATAAAACGACAATTGCCTTAGGGTGGTGAAGACTTGCAGTCCCTTAAGGACGACGATGAAAACAACAATAAAACATTTATAAAAAAAAAAAAAAAAAAAAAAAGCTCTACAAATGTAATTACACAAAGTGTGACACCTGAATTTTGACCCAGGCAATGTTGTTCCAACTTTTACACTATTACTAAAGACTACGAAAGTTGATTAACTAATGACGTTAACTCAGCTCCGATTTTGTGCTTAATTACATCATTTTGAAGAAAATTAGAACCAATTGCAGTCTATTTGATTGAACACAGAAATTGACTCGTTGATTTTATGATTGATGCAATTTTTTCCCCCTCATTATTTTGACCTTGGCTAGCGGAAGAACATAAAAATAATAATAAAATAAAGTAAAAATCATGATTGGTTCATCTCGGGCTTGATAAAACCATTATAGATAAGCATACATGAATCACATTGTTTTATATATATATATACATATACAGGTATTAGTTTTCAATAGTTACGTTTCTTATGCTTCAATATCTTGAGCTTCACATTGTTACCTTTCTTATATTTTTTTTTCCCAATAAAAGCATACTTCAACAATAATTAATGACGTAGTATGATAAAAAATTAATTCATTAGTTATCATAAATTTTTTTGGACAATCATCATCTTAATTACAACCGTTAAATTTATATCAAACGACTAATAATAACAATACTTATTGAAAACTACCGTGATACTAACTTATTTGAGTTGGCTCTGATTATTAGGTCATTTTGCTTATTTATTTGCAATTGTCAGCAACATAGACCTCATAATTTGTTACTAAAATGACCAAATGACTCAACTCAAACCAATACTTAACAAGACATTTGGCAACATTCTTTATTTTTTCTGCTCTGTTTGAGAAATTAATTAAAGGATTAGGATGGATTTGTTGGTCTCTCACACGCAACTTCTTTTTTGTATTTCAAATCGGTACGCAAAATTTTTGGGCACCACACCAACCATAAAACCTGGATATGCCCGTGAAAAGAAATGGGATGTGAGAGTGACTCAACGAGAGGGGAAAAAGAAAGCCTCCAAATGCGAAAAAAGAGAAAAATTAAAGGCAAATTAGGAAAAAGTCATGCACGGTGATATAAATCAAGTTTTGAAACAGCAAGCGCACACAACAACATGTTCTCACATGCAAAGTGAAAAGGTAAAGTAAAAGGGTCCCCCCACAATCACACAAAATGACTATTCTACTTTTTTTTTTTTTTTTGGGTTCATTTGGTTCAAACTTAGATCTTTGAAACTTCTGCCTTTCTGGGCAATTTCCCCTCTTTGGAGGGTTCAATCCAAAAACTTTGAACTTCCAAAAAGTTTCAAGTGTTCAAAACCTTCTTTCTTAGTTTCTTTGTTGCCCTTGGAGGAAAGTGGTCTTCACCTCTCGAATCTCTATGAACAGTAGTAATTAGTAAAGCACGCTTGTGGTAACCACCAATGTATTAGTTTATTGTAGCGATAAGAATGTCTTTATTTTATTTTTTTTAAAGATAAGTCCAGGATTCAATACTTTACACCCTCACTTTAAGACTCCTGCCTCACTTATGTGTTGTGTATGGTTAGGTGTGTGGTGACAAGAAGTAAAACTTGATTCATTTTTTAAATAAAATTAGGTTAGATCTTTTAGACTTTAAGACGTTCAGAATAATAAAAATCCTCCCTTTTTTTAGGAAAAAATAACACTCGTATTGTTGAGTACCACACGTTAATAATAAATAAACCTTATAACGTAAGATTCATATTCTATGGTGATCAATGCATTCTCAATCCCTAGTCTCTAATCTCTATGGCTAGCAGCTGTTTGTTTAACTTTCCTATTCCAAAGGTCCAAGAGACCTAGGACTTTGTGCAACGTGCACATATGATATAACTTGAACAGAAATCATACGCTTCCATAGTGTGAGCCATTTCACTTTCACTAGATGAATACAATAGTCAAATATTGCTAACTGCAACTTTAATGTCAACTAGATGCGCAACAACCACAGAAGAACATTATGGCAACAACTGTAACAAATTAACGACACTGTCATCACCGAATCATCATTTTGTATATTATATCATATATCATACAACTATATACCAAACGACATAAAGTTGTGAGGGGCGTTGATATGAATCTGACGAGATAGATCTAACATCTAACATATTACCCCTTTTATCAAAAGGTACTAATTAATCCCATAACCAGAAAAAAAAAAATTAAAGAAAGCTGTATATGGTTTACACCAGAAGCAGTTATTGTTGGAGTGCTTTTAGTTGTTGTTAAGGAGACGGATAAATCTTCTTCTCCGGTAAGAAAAGCCGCATCTGATTCTGAAACAGGCCAACTTACTGAACCGGCGAGCTGATTTAAGCCTCAGCCAAATAACCCTCTTCACTCTGACCAAAGACCTCTTTATTCTCTCACTAAAACTCTGTTTTCTGCAGAACTGGTAGCTTCTCAGAAAGAGTTGCCTCTTCTCCATCATCATAATATTGTTGTTGTTAATGTTGCTATAGTAGCAATATTCTGATAAATAGTTGTTGTTGTTGTTGTTGTAGTGCCCACAACCATAACAATCACTTCTGCTTAAAATATTCATTGGACCTAAATGAACATTATTCTGTACCAACAAAGCCATATTGGTGTGTGTGTGTGTGAGTGTGCGTGTATATATATATAGAAGAAGAAGAAGAAGAAGAAGAAGAAGAGATCAGTCACAGTGTAGTTTTTTTTTTTTTTGTTGTTGTGTTTTTTTCTCTTCCTGGTAAACCTAAAGACCCAGAATGAAAGAGGGTTTGGCTTGGAGAGAGAAAGATAGCTATATATATATATATATATATATATAGATATAGAGGAGTGGAAGTGTGTGTACGTGTATTTAATTCTATTATTGTTGTGTACCCGTATTATGTATGTGGTCTGTGTTGTCATTTTTGGTTTGCTTGGCTTTGCCTTTTGCTTTGCTTTGTGAATTGCAAGCGAGGGCTGCGCCGCCACCAGAGCCTTGGCTATAGCCAAGCCACACTTTTGCTTTCTAAATTCTATTTTCTATTTCTATGCCCTGCCTAACTTTGGTTTCTTTTTTTGTCTTTAGGTGATGAGTTTATATTTGTAATAAAATAGTAATATTATTTATTTCAATAATATTCTAATAATAATCTACGTTTACACTTGTACAGATGGACGGCCTCTTGGTTTTTGTTGATGGACGGTCACGTGCATTTTGTGTTTTACTTTATCTTCTTGATTTATTATTTTTATTACTATTTTTTTCCTTCTTATGACATATTATTTACGTGGATGGATAAATTACCATGCAGTGGGGAAAATAAAGATTGGATGGTTATTGGTTGGGTTTAGGACTAATCTCTAAAGATGATCTCACCCCACTTTTAGACCGGTTTGTGGGCCTCCATGGACGGTCCGATTTGGTCCCATATGGGCTTGCCACCGTCAGCAAGTGGGCCCAACAATGTAGTGGACCCCACTCGAATCAATGTGGTCATAAGATAAAAGAACGAAAAAGTAGGGAAGCCATTTAGTGGGTTGTCCATTCAATTTGTATCCGAATCTGTTAAATCTTTATTGTTTCAACTACCATATTTGTTTGTACAAACAACCCCATATACCCGTATCAAATGGGTCCTATAAATGGTACAAATAAAAGACAATTACGGCAATAATGTGACACACAGAACATGTTCTCCTAGCAAATTAAAACATTATTTTCCCAAACATAATTCAGATTTTTTTTATTATGTTACATATGGGAGTTGGCTCATCCGTTGGATAGATCATGCATTCTGCTAGTCTGTATTTGTGACCATCGTAACTCGTTATCTTCCGGAGCAAGTTATTGATGTCAAAATCAAGTTTTTCCAATCCAAATTATCTAAATTTTCAAACTTGATAAGCTTATTTTGTATATCAATGTATAGCCGTCGGGAAATTTAAGTCCCTTGTGAATTAAGAGTCTTGAACGTGTTATTCATTGTGTGTATAATGAGAGAAGATATTTCTCACCCCAGTTCAACAAACCAACATATTTCTGAACTGATTTAGTAGCAGAAATCTTAATTGGTGATGAGTGAGAAAAGGTCAACCAGATACATCTTATCTTCCTTTTGTGAGGCAAAAAACTCGAGAGTTGTGAAGCTTTTGAGAGATCCATACGACAAGAAAAGGCATCGATGAAATCTGCTTTATGTAACATCATTATCTAATGAGCTTTCAAGATTTAGGGACATTATTTAACCTCTCTTTGGCATCTCAACTGCAACCGTTGATTCCAACCAACAAACAAACAGTGTAAAACTCTTAACAGCTATAGTAAAAATCAAAAAGTTATTACAGTAAAAAGCACTCATATGTTATAATTTTCAAACCAACGTTCAGTTCCAATACTCTCCCAAACACCTAATTAATCATATCAAATTAGAAAATAAATGCATATACATCATCACCTACCGCATAAAGCATTATGGCAAGTAATGATTGTGTTGGATCTGCGTCTAATGGGGCGTTGAAGCAAGCTCAGAGCAACATCATAAGTATCAAAAGGTGTTGAGTGAACAATGTTTAACTTGTGTGACATGAATGGAGACATAGAGTGCGAGTGAACAACAATGCTATTATTAGTTTACAATTAGATTAAACCCCAACATATGACCCGAAGGAAAATATATTAATTTGATCATTCAATATTATCTTTACATATTGATCATACCTACGCCGCATTAATGATGTTGAGAACCAAAAGTAGAAACCTGTTGATCAACTGAATTCCAAGTGGGGGGTTATGCCATCTATGCTAAAGAACACTTTCTGGTATCATACATTTTAAGCGTCACATTGTATTCAAGTTTATCAAAATTTTAGTAATATGTTAATTTGATGAAATTTGAAGCTATATAACAAAATCTAAGGACAAAAAAGATGGCAAATTATTGGTTGGACTTTTTTTCATTTCCTTCTCTGTACCTTCTGCCAAATTTTCCTATTACAAGTCTATGAAGCATATCTGCAGGAGAACAAGGAAAGAAAAGCTTGAGAATCAGAAATCCACATGATAAAAATCTCCAATATGCAATGGAATAAAAGAAAGGGATTCAATAAGACCATAGGCTCAATTCTATGTTTGATATTATGGTCTTCAAGGTATGACAATCAGAGGTTCTTTATCTACAACGCACACAGGACAAACAGGCCCTTAAAGACAACCTCAGTGAGGCATTATATCAATCGCTAAAGCACATGAAAATGAAGGTTTGGAAAGAGCCAGAGAGGGAGCACATTGAAATTTGAAGCCAATACAAAAACACAATCGGGCTTTGCCAAAAAAACAAAACAACCCACCTCCCTCTTGAACAATATTTTCTTTCCTTTTGTATGGACACTTCTTTACCTGTCTACAACATTGCATGATTGTATCCATTATTGTCACCTAGGGTCACCCTCCTTTGCAGCAGGAACCGTTGCAGGGTAACTCGACATGTCCAAATCAATAAGTGACATGTCGTATGGCACCGAAAGAGCAGCTGAAGTATCCACGAGTAAGGAAGCCTTCATTGTCTCAGGATTTGCAGAATCAGGCCGTGAAGTTGAATCCTTAGGAGTGCTTGAATTTGAAGACGATAGGCTAGAAAGCTGTATGTCGTCTATCTTGTTACCGACCATATGTTTGTTTTTCCTGACGGCATCCATCTCTGGTCCAGTTGGCACAAAGGTACGTGACCGATATTTCCTGGTTCCCTCATCACCCTCATGGTGGTTGTAAAGCACGTAATCATGATAAGTAGGTGCAAACTACAAACGATAAATACACTTATCAGTTAGCTTGAGCAATGCGTATGCCAAACAAAGTCCTCTATGGGAAGCCAAAGGCAGAAATAATTAAACGCAAGGCCCACCTGGTGGACTGTGTCATGGTAAAAGTCATTTAACTTTACGGCATGTGCGAGGCTTCCAGTCAGACCACGGGATCCACCAATGTTTGCACCAGCATACTCCTTGTACGGGAATGCATAAAGGTGTCCAACAGCCGCGATTAGCATCTCTACGCATATAATGAAATTCTGAAAATCAGCAGCATCTTCTGCATTCTTTATGAGTTTTGATTTTGCAGCAAGAAAAACCAATACACCCTACATGCAAACGAACAGTGCAGCATCATATGAAAATGAACTAGAATTTGGGCCCAAAAAAAACAAAACAAACGATCGCAGAAGAAGAAGAAGAAGAAAGGGGGGGGGAGAGAGAGAGAGAGAGAGAGAGAGGAATTTGGGCTTTTGTTAAGAGGCCCACTCTCCAACAACAGAAACCTGAAGGTACTGAACCATGCAAACAGTGAAAATCCGTTTCTGCTCATTGCTAAAAAAGATTTAAAGACAAGTTTCTAGGGCATAAGAGTGAAAGAATAGTGGTATTAGCATTGCCTGCATGGAATCATCATAAGAAATGAAGTAAGAACGATGGAGGTTTTCTAAAATGCCAGGGCACTCGTTTGTAATTGATAATAAAAAATATAGAACCCACATTTAGCAAATCTTTATTTACCTTAATTACCAAAAGGTAAGACCATTAAATGACAAAACTATCCTTTGTTATTCTTGCAAATTTGCCAGTATAAAACAAAAGACTAGTCTGGATGATCTTACCAGTCTATTATACAAGGAATTAAAAGTTTTAATATGTTGCATGGGTGAAGAACAATAAATGATTAAAGGATTTCCCCAAAATTTTGCCTATGAATCGTCTAAGTCGTTAACCTTGTCAAAATCCTTTTAAAACGTAACTCCCAGTCAGATCCTCGCTTATAGGTGTGCATGCTTTTTATTCCAAATTGCTATACAAATCTGTCATTAAAAAATTTTCTCGATGACAAGAAAAGAACGATGTAAACAGTTCTTACCTGCCAATAAGTAAGGAAAACGACGGATTTTATTATGATGAACTTTGGAACCGGATTGAATGGCTGAAGTAGATCTTTGCAAGCAACATAAAACAAAGCCAATACATAGAGAGCCATTGTGTACGATAATGTGTAGATGATTGTTAGATAAAGATACGACTGGTTTGGACTAAAATTTCCATCCTTGTATTTTCCCTTTGCGTAAAGTATGAGCGTCACAGCAACTAATATAGGCTTCAAAATCACAAACTGCAAACATCCTTGCTTGCACCTACGGATAAAGCGTCTGCATCGACAATTTCACTAGTGTGAGCCCACATTCTACTAGACAATCTCAAGTCAACATTCAAACATATTTAACATTTTTTTGAAAGACTTATGGTGATGAAAGTTGTAGACGTCTTTTCTAGACGAGTTACATATGCCCTTTGCATAATTCAAGAGCACGGTTTGCTCAAATAGATGGTAGAACTTTTAAAAAATATCTATAATGGAAAACAAATTCCCGAAATAATAGAGAACTCTGGAATGTTGTTAACAAAAAAAAAAAAAAAGCATCTTTGACTATATATAATTATCCGACTTACTGAAAAGGAAAAAAAAAATAGTTTCTTTATGGACTTACCCATCCAATGGTACGGGAGGTAAGCAACAAGTCATCAGATACCATGACGGCTTTAGCACCCGACCGCTTAAACTAAGGACAACAGCTCCTGGGCCACCAACCCATGCCAAGCAAAGTGATAGAAAATTATAAATAACCCAAGCTTCGTAACTGAAACCGAAAAATAAAATAAAATCAAATCAAATCTGACTTTAGAATGAATACATAGTATAGATCTGGTTACAATCTACTTCATCAATTTATATATTATAATAATAGCAATGGCAGTAGCAATAAACAGCTTTAAAAAAGTCTTTAGTAAACAAGTAGTTGTTGATAACAAGCTTTAGTCAATTGACAAAGTAGTAAGCGTAACAAGCTTCAAACAAACGGAGTCCAAAAATAAGAACTACAAAGAAAACGACAATGAATATGCAGTTGTTAAACAGACTAGTCCACCTAAACGAATCGAGATCCAATAAGTCCCAACGAAGTGAAGGAAAAACACACACGCGCTAGAGTCTAGAGACTAGAAGTACACAACCAGACCGCAAACTACATGTTTTGATGTCAAAATGGTTCATCCCCTGCTATTTTGATCTACTCGAAGATTCTTATACATGCATAATAGTTTAGACTATCTTTCTTGTACTTTCCTGCAGCAAATGTATTTAAAAAAGCAAAGAATACAAGAAAGGAAATGAAGAAATTAAAGATGCTGTGAGCTTTGAACAGAGTATTGTTGACATTTAACCATTCGATTGAAACTATAAGAAAATAGAAACACTTACACTTCCCGAATGGAATTAAAATAGATTGAACTCTCCGGTAAAACAAGGGACAAGAATGACATCAAAGCATAAACCTGGCAAATACAACAAGATTCACACCGTTTAATACAATGTTGCAAAGCTGCAATACAAACTAGCATCCTCGGAACAAACAAGGCAGCAACATTAATCCTTAATTTCATGGCTAGTATGTAATGCCAATGATAACCAAGCATATACATATATATATATATATATATATGTATGTATGTATGTATGTACATATGTAAACTCAAAATCCGAAATAATTACTCACTGGGACCATAAAAATGATTCGAACGATGTATCTCTGATAGGTAGGTTCAGTGTAGTTCTTGAGGTGCCTGTAAATATGGAAAGTGGCGAGAGCAATGGCTCCAACGGTGCAAAAAAAGGCGAAAATGCTCAAGTATATTGGGACCGAATCCCCCATTTTAGAAACTCTAAAATCCCCCTATAAATTAACAACGACAAATGATAAGAATAAACGAACAATTAAAAGAACAAAAACAAGCGAACTGGTTAAAGATGAGAACCTGATATATACCACTCCAACAAAGACCTCGATTTATTCCCTTTTTCTTCGAAGAATTTCACTCAAATGAACCAACACGCGAAGTTACGGCGCTTGTTTCAGCCAAAAGTCGAAAAGCCCTAACCCTCCACCAATCCGCAATCGCCTGCCGCAAAAAATTCGATCGAAAAAAAGAAAGGAAAATGGAAAATGTCGAAGCAAATTTGCAATAGGATTGGTCCGAAACTCCAAAACTGGTGGAACCGAATCAAACGAAGAGAAAACGAACTGCGTTTTACCTAATTTCGAAAGACCGAAGAAGGAAAATTTTGGGGGAACAACTCGGAAAAAACTGCGCCAGAGAGAGGAATTTTCTCAGATCCGTCGCTGCGAAATGTGAAAGAGAAGCCGGCGATGAAAACAACAGAGGAAGAAGCAGAAGCAATTGCTACAATGGCAGACAATAATAATGGCGGCTTTTCCAGTCTCGCTGTTTACGAATTTAACAAATCTAATCTAAAAGCGAACCAGAAAAATAGAATATAATTTCGTTTTTACTTTTTTTTCTCACCGTCTTTTTTGAGTTTATTTATAATATATATATATATATATATATATATATATATATGTTACACACACGACGTTCTGGAAAGTTTGCAATAAAAAAGTTAAGAAAAGAATAGTGTTTTTGAAGGAGAAACCACTTGTGCAACAGCGCAAGCATCTGCGATAAAGCCTTTATTTTAAAAATTAAAAAAAAAATGCTCATCCAACGGTAGGGAGAATTTATTCTCCGTTTGATAAGAAAGAAAGAAAATAAGCTAGAGGAAAAAACTACAAAGCAAAAAAACTATAAGGAAAAAAATATTTTAATTTTTTTTATTTGTTTAATATATGAAGGTGAAAATAAAATGATTTTATTTTTTTATTTTGTATTGTAAGAAAAATTAAAATAATAAAAAAAACTATTATTAATATAATTATTTTTATTTTGCCTAAATAATATTTAGCTATTATTCTAATTTGACGTTTAAATTTTTTCTTGGATTTTTTATGGGAAAAAAAGAATGAATTAGTAACTTTACTTTCTTTGCACTGCTATCAAGCTTTTCGCTTACAAAATCCACTCATATTTAAAGAAATCAATTTTAGGAGGATCTACATGTTATTTCTTCCATCCACTTTTCCTTTCTATTCTAATTTTTTTTCTACCACACTCCATCATATAAATTTTCATCCAAAAATCCTTCCAATGTTTTCTTTTCTTCCACTTTTCACTCATACCAATTAGAGCATTAGGATACTTGACATGGTGGTTAGAACAATTGGTTAGAATTATAAACACTGTAACATATGAGAGCTTTATGTTATGGTAACTTTTTTTTTACTGTAGCATGTGAGAGCTTTATACCGTATCTAACTGAAAAGTTGATGAGAACCAACTTTGTCAAACAAGCATAAAAAATAGTAATATATTTAAGAATGTATTTTTTTTTTTTTTTTGTTTATATGAAGAGAGACTAAAAAAACATCAACAAAATAATCTGTTATTATATAGAAAATTACAAAATCTTATTTAACTCTCTTAGTCTTAAATGTTTATTATGAATACAACAGTAACACCAACAAAACTTGCCTCCAAAAAACAACCGACAAAAACAAAAATTTGTACAGTTTAAAGATCAAATTATGTAATTTATAGAAGTTAAAAATCTGTAGTTTAATTTGTAAGTAAAATATTGGTGAAGCTAGAAAAATATTTTTAATATGGTATTATGAAATTAAAAAGATATTATTTTTATTGACAAAATTACATATTTTAATTATTAAATAGAATATAGTTTTTTTATGCAAAGACACAACTAAAATTTACAAAAAGTATTAAGACAAAAAATAAAATTTTAAAAGTCGAGCAGAGACACGTGTGTACTGCTTATTTCACAACTGAAGCGGACCAAATAATCATCGAAGTTGTCATTGGATTTCACACACCGGCAAGACCTACAGGGAGGCGAGATTGACATGATAAAAGAGTGGCAACTCTTATGTTCATGTCCTCGTAATAATGATAACTTGATTTATAGTGTTTTTAAAATAGGATAAAATAGATGAAAATAATTTTATTTTAAAAAATAAAAATTTTTAAAAAATTATATTAAAAGTGTTTTTAAAAATTTGTTTTAAAAAATGTAAAAAATATTTTTAAAAAATTTTTAAAATAATATAAAACAAGGCTTATACTTATATGTTTTATGAAAGTTTTTAAATCACTGAATATACTTGATTTTTTAAGCTAAATCCCTTTTAACTAAACCGAATTTTACAGCGTGATATATATATATATATATATATATATATATATATACAATCGAAAAGAGGTGAGTGCCCTATGTGTATTCATATATATTGGTTAATCGTACCGTTTATAAGATAGACAAACATGACACTCTCTCCTATGAGCAAATATCAATGTTGGCTTTATAATTGTGCAAAAATTTTAGTAAACGTCGCTTTTTTAAATTTATTAAAATAAATAGTAAGTTTTAAAAATATTTATAATAAACAACAATAAAAAAAGATAATTTTTTTAATATGTATTTACTTCAAAAAAAATTTAAAAATATAATATTTTTTCACATTCTCTCTTAAATAAGCAATATCAAAATTTTAATGGAGATAACCTACTATAAAATCTGAGTTGCCAAAATCTTCTAAAATCTCCTATTGTAATGACCTTGAAGGACTCAAGTCATCCTGGAAGTTGTTGAATCCGTCAAAGTGCTAGATATTCATTTCAGTATTGTGATTTTTTTTTTTTCAGGAATCAAATCTTCATTCAACTAAACAATAGTACAAATAAGGACTAAAAACCACTGCCCTTTAGGCAATAAGATCCCTGACATAGACTGGACTTGCCAATATACCAATCAACCACAGGGAAAACAAGTGGCACCGATACCCATAGGGAAAACCCAATCGACTCAAAACGCAGAGCTCTTTGGCTCGAAAGGTTCCACAACTGTCGATAGATGAAGCTAATCGACCAAAATCAAACGTACCTCTATCTGAGGACACTTATAATCTGACCTAGACATAATTTTAGCTAACAAAATTCACACATACCACTGCTAAACAGTAGGTCTACAAACCAAACCGAACATGGAGGTGGGGAAACCATCTCCTTTATTCCACACACAACTAAACAAAAACAAAATATAAAAAAGATACAAACATACAGGAAAGTGGGAGAGATACGCCACCGCCGCCGTTGCTTCCCATTCTGGCCATTTGTGGGCTGCCTCGGCCCTCGACATTCGTCGCCTTGACCACCTGCCTCCACCCTTGGACCCCCATAGGACTGCCCTCCTTGCAGTTCTTGCCGCTGCCACAATCTAGCCTTAAAATCTGCCATGAAGTCTTTAAACACCGGTGCCGTCCGGCACAAAAGCCCCCTCCCGCTCGCGTCGGCATAGAAATCCACCGGCTTCTTCTTCATACAATCGAATATTAGTTGACTTGCTTTAAATCAATTAGAATAGCAAGGGTCATGTTTCTTTTCCACAACAAATTTAGGAGAGAAACAAGGAAATAACACAGCTTAGAGAGGGAATAAAAATTAATAGCAAAGTCATGATTAAAGTTAGTAAATAGTATTTCGTTTACAAACTTATATTTATCACGATAAAAATTTTACTAAATTTAATTATTTTATAGACAACTTTCGTCCTCTCTTTCTCTTTCCTCATATATTCCTTTTATCTTTATCTCTCATCTTCGTCGACTTTCCTCTCTCTCTCTCCTCCTATCTTCCGATGTCTTCCTATCTCATTTTCATCCTCGTCTCTCTCTTCAACAACCGCTATGATTAATCTGAACAAGTTTTCAAGCCATCACAATCCTTAAGCAAAATCCATGCTCTTTCTCTCCTAAACTCTCTCTTCCCCATCTCTCTTCATCTCCCACTTAGAAACAAACCGTCGGATTTGTCGTTGAGTTATGAGCACTATTGTCAAAGAATTGAGACCATCTCTTTCATCACGATCGTCTTTTTCTGTCGCATGAGATCGAGATCGATCTCTTCTGATTCTGCTTCTCAACACCTCCCGATGAAGCGCCCTCTAGAGGTTGTCGTCGCCATTGTTGCAACTGTAACGACGATGATCAAATAACAAAAAACTGTTAGAAGAGATAGAGAGGAGAGAAAATTGTGTGAAAGAAAGAGGGAAAATTAATTTGAAAGATATTAAAAATACAAATCTAAACACAAATCAGTTAGAAATAAATATGGATAAAAAGGAAAATTGCATTCCTCCTTAATTAAAATTGTTATTTACTACTAGTTGAAATTAAGCATATCATCTACTACTAATTGTTTTATAGTCATGTAATTATTTCTTTAATAACCATCCATTGTTTTTGTAAAAGGTTTACAATGAGTGCACATAAAACCTACCAAACCATCCCATCCATATGCCATGAATTGTCATATGTATGCCACGTCATCAAACTGCCAAATGAGAAACATAAAAGTTGTACCAGACTCTTAAGCACAAAAGAATAATTCATTGTATGTCAAAACTTTTAAATCTGAATGCTCTGGTGACGCCGAATTCAGAGTTCTAGTTACCAATATAATTGAAATACGCACAGATGAAAAAAAACATCAAAAAGACAACATTTGATGTGATGCAAAAAAGAAAAAGAAAGTTAACTTAAACATTACGTGTTTATAATGTGTAAATTATAAAATAACCAACATCTTTATGTGTATAGCTTTTTAAACAGCTCGTTATTAGCCTACGATATACACTAACTATTTATATGTAACGTTAGATAGATAACATGTTGTTTAAAAATGACTTAGAAAAGGCATATTGAAGTACCATTTTCAAGCTCAATTTTGAGTGGGAATCAATACATGTTAGTGACGTGTCAACGCGGAAATGTGTTTTCCTCTGCATGAAAATCAAAATGGTATATTCACATGCTCAAATATTGAACGAGTAAATGAGAAATTGGCACCTAAAGTAGATATGTGCACACGTGAAATTTTAAAGCTAAAGTGGAAAATTCTCTTTGTCCCACGTCAAAAAGAGAGTGAAGTCATTATCTTCCTAAGAGACCCTTCATTTCACTATTCAATTCACTAAAAATTCAAAGTCTTCTCTACTGTAAAAAAATTCTCTCTACCGCCATTCTATCGCAGAAGATCAGACACTGATCGACCCCTTGGTGATTTTATAGTTTTAATTGTCATATTAAATTTGTTTTATTCTCTCTAGTGTTGTAACATTGCTGTTGTCATTTTTGTTATATTAATAATATTATTCCAAATTTTATTTGTTGTTCTATTGATATTTTTCTAACAATCTTAAGATAGATTCCCATAGAAACGGACAAGTCGCTGGAACTAGAGAAAATTTTATTACAACGGAAATTGTATTTTGTTTTATATTATTCTAGAAACTGTCTATATGTCTCTAGTGTTGTAACATTGCTGTTGTCATTTTTGCTTTATTAATAATATTATTCTAGTTTTTATTCGTTATTCTATTGATATTTTTCTAACAACCTTAAGATAGATTCCCATAGAAACGGACAGGATGCTGGAACTAGAGAAAATTTTATTACAATGGAAATTGTATTTTGTTTTATATTATTCTAGAAACTGTCTATATTTCAATTTTGTACTTCATTTTCTGCGGTTGTCTTATAGCTACTTCTTCCATATTACATATAACGTAGAATTTGTTTATATTGATTATATTTGCTTGTTGTCTTCTTGATCATATATATAAATGTTTTACATTATATGCATTCAAGTTTGATTCTTTATTTACATAAAGAAAGTTGGCATTGGACTATAACAATCATATTCGTTTCTCAAAAATGTGGATGACTTTTGATTAAAACAAATTGCAAATTAATTGTTTTGGTTATTTAGCTTTGTGTTATGTGTATTAAATATTCGTTTCTGACATTAACTTCAATTTGCCAATTGCTCATAGCAAATAATTGACTTTTATTATATATCATATAATTTATTGCTTACTTGATTTATATTTATATTGTTGCCTTTTTAGTTACGCTTATATAGGAAAGTAAAAGATTGAGATATAAGATTGAGATATGTTTGACTTCTAGTTGGTTATATTTGTTGTCATGTATGATTAATAATGATTTGGTTGATTACAATTTTGGTTATGCAAAATTGATTTTTTGGCCTGTAAAAATGTTTTGAAATTCAGTGTTGGGAACATTTGTGTGGTTGTGTGGATAGGTACGAATTTGAGGAAGTTTTACCTAGGAGGCTGGTTCCTGGCTTGGGAGATCCTCCCTTTAACTTGGAACATTGTTTAGTCTAAAGAGGTTGGTTTTCAAGAGGCCTAACTAATAATTTTTCTTGAGAATGTCCTCAGTGGTTACCATTCGCAATGACCACATAGGTGTTGTCAATTACTATTAGAAAAACGATATAATTGATAAATTGTTGTTGCCTATTAATTTTAAATCAAAGACTTAGTTTTAAAACTTGGATTTAGAGTTTGGATTTTTTAGAAATGGCCACCAACTCAAACTCAAATTTTGTTGAAAATATGACTACTCCAAACCTAACTGTGGCATGAGAGCCTACCCCTACGGTTCCGATTCTGGTTCTGGTGAACCATGGGGAGAAATCAAAGAAATTTGATGAAATGAATTTCAAGAGGTGGTGGTAGAAAATGTTGTTTTTATTTGACCACCTTAAACTTTGTGAGGCTTTTGACAGAGGATGCTCCAAAACGAAAATGATGATAAAAGTGATGCTCAATTCAAATGTACAATTGATGCATTGGGAACATTCTAATTTCCTCTTACAGAACTATATTATGAACAATTTAGCTGATTCATTGTACAATGTGTACATTACAAAGAAAACCACTAAGGAATTGTGGAAGTTTTTGGACCATAAATATAAGACTAATGATGCCGAAGCCAAGAAATTTCTCATAGGCCAGTTTCTTAACTATAAAATGGTGGACTCCTAGCTAGTGGTCAGTCAAGTTTAAAAAATTCAAGTCATCTTGCATGAGATCTATTCAAAGGGGAATGAGCCTTTCATGCAAAGGGGATAGTTGTAAATGAGCCTTTCCAAGGGGCTACCATTATAGAGAAGTTGCTTCCCGTGTGGAATAACTTCAAGAACTACTTGAAGGATAAGCTAAAAGAGATGAGCATGGAAGACTTAATTGTCAAACTTTGTATTGAAGAAGACAAAAGATGTTTCGAGAAGAAAGGCCTATCTCAGGTTGATGCTAAAGCGAATGTGGTGGAGCATTGGAAAAGTTCCTAGTACAAAAAGAACAAACCAAGCAAGGGGTCCAAGTTGGGATCAAAAGAAGGTATATCCAAGAAGCAGAGATTTCAAGAGAAGTTGGTGGATTGCAGGCTACAAAAGAAGAAGAAGAACATAGAGGCCAATATGGTTGATGACATCACACAAGACGGGTCACAAGTCGGTGGATTGTAGGTTGCCAAAGAAGAAGAAGAACATAGAGGCCAATATGGTTAATGCACCACACAAGTGGTTTCTGATATTATCCCTTTCTGTAGTGGTCTTTGGAATGAGCTTGGTCGGGTCCAACTTGAGGGAATGGTGGATTGACATCGGTGCAACTCAGCAAGTCTACTTAGACAAAGGTTTGTTCACTTCCTTCGAACCAATTGAGAACAGGGAGAACTTGTTCTTGGAAAACTCCACAACATCTAAGATCCAAGGCCAAGGCAAGGTGATCTTGAAGATGACCTCTGGGAAAGAGTTGACTCTAAACAATGTGCTGTATAGGCCGAATATCCCTAAAAACTTAATGTCTAATTTGTTACTAAATAAGCATGGTTTTCATATAGTTTTTGAGTCAGAAAGGTCATTTTGATCAAAAGCAGGATGTTTGTTGGAAACAATTATGTATCTAAGGGGCTTTTTAAACTCAATGTAATGACTGTGGAACCTAAAACTATCAATGAAGCTAGTAATTCTTATGTTTTCTTGCTTCTTGAGTCTTTCAATTTGTGGCATGGTAGACTATGACACATTAATTACAATACTCTACAGAGATTAATTAACTTAAATCATATTCCCACATTTCAAATAGATTCCAAACACAAGTGTGAGACTTATGTAGAGGCTATAATGACAAGGTCATCATTTTAAAAGATCGAAAGGAACACCAAACCTCTTGATTTGATCCATAATGATATATGTGATTCAAAATTTGCAAAGACAAGGGTTGGCAATAAGTATTTTATTACTTTTGTCGATAACAGCATGAAATACTACTATGTTATTTGTTGAAAAGCAAAGATAAAGCTATAGTAGAATTTTCTCTCCATAAGAAAAAAGTTGAGAATCAACTCAACAGGAAGATTAAGGTAGCGAGAAGTGATGTAGAGAACATAAAGCACCTTTCAGTGAATTCTATGTACAACATGAAATTGTTCACGAGGTCACGCCACCTTATTTGCCTCAAGCAATTGGAGTGGCTGAACGAAAGAATCATACCTTAAAGGATATGCTGAATACCATGCTGATAAATTCTAGGTATCGGATAATTACCTTTTAAATAAAGTGGCGCCAAAGAAATTAGATAAGACCCTATATGAGCTATGGAAAGGAAAACAACCTTCCTATAAATACTAGCAAATGTAGGGGTGTCTTGCGAAAGTGGTTGTACCTACACCAAAGAATGTGAAGATAGATCCAAAAACTGTTGATTGCATTTTCATAGGCTATATATATACAAAACAGTAGTGTTTATTGGTTTTTGGTGCATGAGTTAAAAATCCCAAACATACACAGAATCACGATAATGGAATCGCGAAATGCAATGTTCTTTGGACATATATTTCCGTATAGGTCCAAAGAGTAATCGAGTTCATCTAAATGAACATATAAGACTATAAATAAAGATAGTCAGGACCATGTGCAAGAATTGGATGTTAAGGATGAACCTAGATGCAACAAGAGAGCAAGGACAAAAAAATCTTTTGGTCCAAATTTTTGGAACTATTTGCTAGAAGGTGAACCTCAAAGCTTTAAACAAATTGTGAATTCTTCTGAAGGCCCTTTGTGGAAAGAGACTATTAAAAATGAAATAATTCTATTTTTAAAAATCATACTTAGGAACTAGCATATCTTTCTCGGGGTTGTAAACCATTGGGTTACAAATATATTTTCAAAAGGAAAAAGAAAGCAGATGGATCAATTGAAAAGTATAAGGCCAAACTTGTAATCAAAGGATACATGCAACAATAAGGACTAGATTACTTTGATACATATTCTCCTATGAGAATAATAACTTCCATAAGGATGATAATCACAATTACTGCTTTGTGAAATCTGAAAGTACATCAAATGAATGTGAAAACACCCTTTCTAAATGGAAATTTAGACGAAGAAATTTACATGGAGCAACCTAAGGGTTTTTCTACTCTAAGACAAGAAAAGAAAGCCTGTAAATTAGTAAAGTCATTGCATGGCTTAAAGCAAGCACCGAAAACAATGGCATGAAAAATTTGATAGTGCTATGCTAGCAAATGGATTCAAAATCAATGAGTGTGACAAATGAGTTTATGTCAAAGACACAAAATGGTTATGTAATTTTGTGTCTTTATGTGGATGACATGCTCATTGTTGGTAGTAATGATAAGATGATCAAATTTACTAAGGACATGTTGAAATCAAGGTTTGACATGAAAGATATAGGACTAGATGATGTGATATTGGGAATAAAAATTTCAAGAACATTGGATGGCTCTATTCAAATTCAGTCGCACTATGTGGACAAGATTCTTAAGAAATTCAACGAGGATGATTCTGGCGTGGCTAGAACACCGACAACACAAATTTACATTTGTGCAAAAACAAAGGTGAGAGTGTTTCTCAAGTAGGGTACTCTAGAGTGATAAGAGGTCTAATGTACTTAATGAGCTGTACAAGACCAGACATAACATACATTGTTAGTAAATTGAGTAGATACACGAGTAATCCAAAAGCTAACCATTTGGAAGCAATAGTAAGAGTACTAAGGTACTTACAATATACTTGTAGTTATAGGCTGCATTTTACCAGAAATCCTGTTGTGCTATAAGGATACAGTGATGCAAATTGGATATTTGATATAAAAGACTCAAAATCAACTAGTGGATATGTGTTCACATTGGGAGGTGCAACTGTATCATGGAAATCCTTAAACTGTTATAGCCATATCCATAATAGATTTTGGGTTTATTTTCTTGGAAAAATGTGCTAAAGAGGCAGCATGGCTATGCCATTTCTTAGAGGATATTCCAAGATGGCCGAAGCCTGGGCTAGAAATATGTACACATTGCGACAGTCAATCTGCAATTGGAAAGGCATAGAGCAACATATACAATGGTAAGTCCAGACACATATGTCATAGACACAATACTATTACACAACTACTCTCAACTAGGGTTATCTTTGTTGACTATGTGATGACAAAGGATAGCATTATGGATCTAAAAACTAAAGGGTTAAAGAGAGAGTTGGCTAATAAGTCATCGAGGGGACTAAAGCCTATGGAACAATTAGTCTATAATATTAAAAACCAACCTAGTTGATTGGAAATCCTAAGGTCTAGGTTAAAAAAAAAAAAAAAAAAAAAAACCTAGTTGTAAAGATTGTATGAGATCACCATGGGAGTTATCCTCCTATCTATTCCTATGATAAAAATAGTGATAGCTGTAGGGATAAGGTTAAGCTATGCTTTTAACGATTTTTATCTCATTCGTTAGAGTTAAAGATAACATATGAAAAATAAATAAGTGCATAAACACCAAATTTAATATGGCTTGAACTAGGTTCATGACCATGTGCTGTGCTAAATTTTCTCTTAAGTAATTCACACATTGTGAGTGAGAAAAAAGATATAGTAAGACTATTTCGAATGAGCTTTTGTTAGTTTGAATCAATTTTTGAAACAAGTTAAATTATCAATTGTGATAGGTATCGCTTTAAAAGTTTTTGTAATTCACTTATACTATTTTTACGCGTAAATAAAAACATTTTCTTAAAGGAGTGTTTGCCATTTCAGTTCCAATCTATCAGTTATAATTATGAATAATATAAAGCTCTCAGTAGCTATAATAAAAAAGTAAAATATTGTTAGAGTGTAAAGCTTTCACATGCAATAATTCTTAAACTTAAAAACACTAGTTACAACTAAAGTTTTAAACGAAAACTAAATAACATGTATGAATACCAATTCTCTAAAATCGGTAATTACAAACATAACCTAATGATAATTTTATATCTTACTTTTGCTTCCCTAAATTTAAAAAAATTTAAAAGAACAAATATCTAAAGTGATATTTCTAGTCTCTACAACTCACCCTCCCACTAGTTTGCAAAGGCCAACAGCCAACTAGACAAACAATATCAATATATTCGGGTCAAACCCGCAATAAAAGACCCGATAAAGTATAAGGAGAGAGTGGAAGGTAGAAGAAGAGCAGAGCAAAGCAACCGAGGTGGAGGTTTACAAGGCCATATACGTTTTACAAAACCCACCCTCTCTCTGCCCTTGGCCTTATCCCCTAAATATCTCTTCCTTCCTCCAAAAACCCTTCCACAAACGCCGCCTCTCCATTTTTCTCCAAACATTTCCTTATCCTCTTCCCTTTCTCAGTACTTTCACCAAGCACTTGGTGCTCAAAGTAAAGCAAAAATGGCTTCTATAATCGGCGTCTCTTCTATTTACCAGACTCCAACTCTCGAGCCCTACAGGAGACTCGCGTCGGGTTCGGCCTTGGCATCGGCTTCGGCGGCGATAACTCCTTCTTCTTCGTCGTCTCTGCCTATTCCAGAGAAGTCTCACTTCAACCGTGTACTGAGAGCGTATAACTGTAACAGTGGTTCTTCTAGGCTTGGTGGCGGCGGCGGCGGTGGTGGTGGGTTAGTTGCTTCGGCCATTGCGACCCCCAATTCCGTGCTCAGCGAGGAGGCTTTCAAGGGTCTCGGAGACTTCTCCAAGGACTCTTTTAGCAGCAACGACGACGACGACTACGAGTCCGAGGAAGGTGAGCCCCGCTTGGCTTCGGTCGATGAGGACGAGCTCGCGCTTTCGAAGCTGGGTTTGCCTCAGAGGCTTGTTGATTCGTTGGAGAAACGTGGGATTACCCACCTCTTCCCGATCCAAGTATTATTCTTTTCTATTTTTTTCATTCTCTCTCTATATAGATATGTATATGTATCTTTGGTTTTGCCATTTTTTTTGGGTTGTAGTTGAAATTTGTTGTTATCATTTATTTTTATTCAACCATTTTCTTTTGTTTGACGTTTTGGGGATGCACTTGTTCTGTAGATGCACTTATTTTGCAAATTTGCCTTTGGATAACCAGTCTTTGGATAATGAACCAGGCCACTTGTTTGATGGAAAAACCATGGTTGAATGCTATATTCTTAGGTGATAAGTACTTAATCATCCTGGTGTTTTTATCGACTGTGTTTTCAGGAATGTGTCATTTCTCTTGTTGTGGATTTTAGAACCTCATTCTTTCAATAGTGGTCACTGGTCCTGACTTACATTTGATATGGCGGGTGTTGTTTGAAATTGGATTTTCTTGGCTAACTTGATTGGATTGAGACATGTACTAGCGCACTTTTTACGTCTCACATATTTTACCTTTTTTCATTTTTGGTCAATTTAGAAGTTTAGTTTTCGTTTGTATTTTCTTAGATAATTATAAATTTATGATTATTATGTTATTCTTTCATGCAACTTTTTAGAGAGCTGTGCTAGTCCCAGCGCTAGAAGGTCGGGACCTTATTGCTCGTGCAAAGACTGGAACTGGGAAGACTCTCGCCTTTGGGATCCCGATAATTAAACGTCTCACTGAAGACGATGAACAGAGAGGTTCTAGGAGGTAGAACTATGTCAAAGTCATTGAACTTCTTTTGATTTTGAATTTGTTTGGAACATGTCATGATTTTTTTTTGGTTAAAATATTTTTTATAGGCGGTCCAGTCGTCTTCCTAGAGGTTTGGTTCTTGCACCAACCCGTGAGTTGGCAAAGCAAGTAGAAAAGGAGATCAAAGAATCTGCACCTCATTTAGAGACTGTCTGTGTATATGGAGGTGTTTCTTATATTACACAACAGAATGCTCTTTCACGTGGAGTTGATGTGGTTGTTGGAACTCCTGGTCGATTAATTGATCTGATAAATGGCGGAAGCCTTCAATTGGGGGAGGTTCAATATTTGGTCCTTGATGAAGCTGATCAAATGCTTGCGGTTGGATTTGAGGAGGATGTAGAAGTAATCTTAGAAAAGCTTCCAGCTGAGAGACAAAGTATGCTTTTCTCTGCAACTATGCCCAGTTGGGTGAAAAAACTAGCACGGAAGAATTTGAACAATCCTTTGACAATTGATCTGGTAATTATTATTCCTTTGCTGAGTCAAATGCCAATGCAAGATACAATCCTTGAGTGGAATATAGAATCTGAAATGTGTTTTTCTTCCTTCCTTCAAGGTTGGTGAGCAAGATGAAAAACTTGCTGAGGGAATCAAACTTTATGCCATATCAACTACTGCAACGTCAAAGCGGACCATTCTTAGTGATCTTGTAACGGTGAGAGCTAGCAGTTAATTCTACTGTTTTCTTTTGGCTACTTTTTTTTTTTACAAATAGTAGGCCATGTTTAATTGCCAGTTCTTGTGGATTATTTTAATGACACTCTAATTATATGAGGCTGGAATTATTCGTATTAAATAAATACTATCATAACATACATATGCTTGCTGTGATGAATGTATGCCAAAATGTTCTTAGCAAAAAATCTGATAATGACAACGGAGTGAAACTTTTTGAAGTATAATGTCCGTATATATTGCATAGATTTGATAAATCTAATGTGCCATTTTAGTATTATATAATGCTATCTTATCTCAGACTTATATGTTAAAAGAAAGGATTGTATTACATTTTCAAGATTAAGTACTGAGCTAGAAAGTACTATTTTTTTTTTATCTGGCTTATTTTCAGGTTTATGCAAAAGGTGGGAAGGCCATAGTTTTTACGCAAACAAAACGAGATGCTGATGAAGTCTCAATGGCATTAACAAATAGCATAGCTTCTGAGGCATTGCATGGAGATATATCCCAGCATCAGAGAGAGAGAACATTAAATGGTTTCCGGCAAGGGAAATTCACTGTACTTGTTGCCACTGATGTTGCAGCCCGAGGGCTTGATATTCCTAATGTTGATTTGGTAATCACCTGAAATTGATATGATCCTGCTACCATGTGTTTCCGAATCCTATTTTTTAGAGTAGCATATGAATGAATCTTGTGGAACCTCTAAGGTATACGAAGTGTAATGATATATTTTCTTTGAGGATAAATGGGGAGATTTATGTATCTGACTATCAAACTTAGAAGTCAAATCTTACCAGATAATTCATGAACCATAGACAGCAAATATTATCAATTTGGCATGCGTTAGGAGTATTTGTGCTGTAAAAAGTTTATGAGTGCTATAATCGACTTTTCTACTTCAATTTGTTTTCATGAGTTGAGCTTTATCATTTTGCCTCTTTGAAATGTCTTCCACATTGCCTTAGGCCTCTGTTGAATTCTAACATCTTCATTGTTGTTTCAGCATACTGAATATTCTATGGGTCTCTTTAATTGTTTTTTTAGGTTATCCACTATGAACTCCCCAATGATCCGGAAACCTTTGTGCATCGATCTGGTCGCACCGGACGGGCTGGAAAAGAAGGAACTGCTATTTTGATGTTTACTAGCAGTCAGAGGAGAACAGTGAGATCCCTCGAGCGCGATGTTGGGTGCAAATTTGAGTTTGTTAGTCCACCATCTGTTGACGAGGTTTTGGAGTCATCTGCTGAACAAGTGGTTGCCACTCTTACTGGAGTTCATGCTGAATCAATTGGGTTTTTCACCCCTACCGCCCAAAAACTAATCGAGGAACAAGGCACAAGCGCTCTTGCTGCTGCGCTTGCTCAATTGAGTGGATTTTCCCGGCCTCCGTCGTCCAGGTCTCTTATCAACCATGAGCAGGTAAACGATCCAAATCAAGAAGTAAATTCCAAATCTAACTTACATGAACTACTCTTAAATTCTAAAGCTATCCATGAGTTTTATCTGCATGATAGCTGAGTTTTACATAGTCGAACATTTATACAGTTTTTTGCTTATTTTGTTTCTAATCTGATTTTTTTTATATTTCAGGGCTTGGTTACATTGCAATTGATTCGAGATCCAGCCTCTTCTAGAGGATTTCTCTCAGCTAGATCTGTCACTGGGTTTCTTTCGGACGTTTATTCTGCGGCCGCTGATGAACTTGGAAAAATTTATTTAGTTGCAGACGATAGGGTTTGTATCTACATCCTGCCATTGGTTATTTATTTTTCTTCTAACATCACTTTGTGCATACCTTTGTTAATAACCAGTGATACCTGCATATATCAGGTTCAATCAGCAGTTTTTGATCTTCCAGAGGAGATTGCGAAGGAGTTGCTGACAAAGGAACTACCACCTGGGAACACTATTACCAAGATCACCAAGGTTGCTTTTTGAATTTTCTTTACTTTTTTGTCATAGCTGTATTTGCATGAGAATCCATTTGCTCTCTCTCTCTCTCTCCCCTCCACAGGAAGGCGGGAGAGGGAGAGAAAAGGGGTGTTGTATAGTCTTAACGGTAAATAGTGAAAGAGATATATTTATTTGCAGCTGCCAGCTTTGCAAGATGATGGGCCTGCCAGTGACTACTATGGTAGGTTTTCTAACAGAGACCGTGGTGGAGATTGGGGCAACCGATGGGGTTCAAGGGGTCGTGGAGGTTTCAGAAGCTCCAGGGGTGGGGGCGGTGGCTTCTCTGACGATGAAGATGATGGATTTAGGAGTAGTGGTCGAGGTAACAGAAAATTAAACAATAGTTGGCCTCGAAATTCTAGAAGCTCCAGCGATGATTGGCTAATTGGAGGTAGAAAATCTAGCAATAGTTGGTCTCAGGGTTCAAGCAGGTCTTCATCCAGGGACAGGTATGTTTCCACTTTCCTGTATAACTCTCTTGTTCCTTTTATTTATTTTTTCTTAGCACTAATTTTTTGTGCTATTCCTCTTTCCTTTATATTGCAACTTTTATGCAATATTTCCTTTATGCTGAGAGGTTTTTGCCTTCTTCTCTTACCGTCCCATTTATGTTGTTGGAAATGACATTGCTTTCTCTTAAATGAGAGGAATAGTTAAAGCGGTTGTTTGGCCATAATACGAGCGAAATGAAACTATTTCAAGATGATTAAATGTGATTTGAGCTTAACTAAGCTGCAGGGATGATATAAGCTTGACTTTAATAAGTTTGCCCATTTAAAGTACTGGAATTATGTTTCAAAAACTTACACATCTCATATAAGGACGTAGTTCTTTCTATTTTGTATTTGAAACTGGAAGCACTGACATGACATACGCACTTTTTTATACAGAAGTTTTGGAGGATCGTGTTTCAACTGCGGGCGATCTGGGCATAGGGCTTCGGAATGCCCCGATAAGCTAGGTTTTTAAATCCAACAAGTCATTTAAAGGAGTACTCAGACATTTTAGAGTTGTGGATGATGCAAGGTCTTCCTTTTCTTGGCCTCAGTGGAACGGAGGCTACTGCTGAGCGTTCTTTTGTTGCTACTTAAGCTTGCGCTGCTCAACAATTGAAGAGCTGCTCCCCCATATCAGTTATAGGAGTCAGATTTGAACTACAATATTCTCTCCTAGCTTCTTATATACGTTTTGTTTGATATTTCTCTTTCTTGCCTATATTTTAAAATCTATTGCCCATTTTGATGTAATCTTTAGTTAGTGCCAAGATTTATTAAGAATACTGGTTTTTCTGTTTTGCATTTTCAGTATATCTATTGTCTTTCAAATCACACGTGTTCCTTTATAGTCTATTTGGATTCCTACAAATATATTGGAAGGGCTAAAATGAACAACAAATCTTTCCAAACATTCACTTGTTCAATTCCATTCCAACAACATAAAGATAACATGGCCTGTAAACTCTTCCCCTTTGGATTATTCAAACCAATTGCACCAAAAAAAAGGAGTTACTTTCCAAAGAGAATGCTCGTGACACTTCTCACAGCCTTTTCATCAGGCACAAGCTCACAGCCTTTTCATCAGGCACAAGCCCTCTCTCTCATTCGTTCTAGAAATTCTCTTGCTTCCTCCTCCCTCTGCTCCCTCGCAAACGCCTCAAACGTCACTGTGTAAACGCCAGCATTGGGATGCATCACCTTCGACGTCATCTTCACCATGTACTTCTTCACATCCCCAAGGAACTTCGGATTCACAGCCAGTCCTTTGATTAAATTAGTGTAAGTATACGCATTCGGGGCGACACCAGAGGCGAGCATTCTCAAGAAAACCTTGAGAGCCTCCTTGGTCTGGCCAGCATTGGCGTAGGCCTCAACGATGGCAGTGCAGGCCACCACGTCAGGCATCTCGCCCTTATCCTTGATCTGAGAGAAGAGCTCCACCGTCGAACATCTTGACTGCATTGTTGAAGAGGGCCTTGCTCCGCTTCTGGTGGAAGATCTCTTGCAGGTCTTTGCGGTCGTCTGAACGGGTCGTATGGAAGTGGGAGCTTCGACTTGTCGATCTCTTTCGGAGCTGTCTTCTTGATCTTGTTGTCGTTTTCGTCGTAGGAGGGAAGTGAGAAGTTGACTTTGGTGCTGATGCTCTTGTTAATTGCATGAGATGATGAGCTGAATAGGCTATTCCCGAGAAATGAACGAGAATAGGAAGAGAATATGGCTATGGTGCGGGGGTGGTTGGCCATTAATGGCGTGGAGGAAGGACAAAACGTTCGGAGAAGGATAAAGGGTCGGAGAAATTGGAGATACGAGGAAAGGACCGAGATATCCGTGTGCTCGTCGCCATTGCTGCGTAGTACTTTCGTCCTAGGCCTTACCAAAATACTTCTTCAAATGTTTGTTGACAGTTCCAACGGGAATTTTTCGTTCTGATCTTTGGCGCCACAAAGCTATATTATGTATTTCGGTTAGTTTGCAAAAATATTTGTATTTTACTGTAGCTTAACGGTATATTCATACTCTATCAATAAAAAGTTAAAATTCTTACTCCTTAGATTAATAATAATAATAATAATAATAATAATAAGAATAAGAATAATAGTAGCTAAAAAACCATAATGGTGAAATGTGTTTTGCGCTCCTTCATTGTCCTTTTCGCCAACGAGTTAAGCTTTTCTAATCAGTTTATCTCTATATATTTAATAGAATGTGTCGCTTATTATATATATATATATATATATATGTTGGAATATTTTTTTGTATGGATTTTCATAATGATAGTAATTTGCTTTAATATAAACTAAAGTATGTGATGGACAATTTTGTTAATACTATTTGTTAATGTATGTATGTTAAATATCAGATCATAATAATAGGATAGACACTTTGTTTTATTGGTTAGCTTTAAGCCTATAGACTTCCTCTCGTAAGTACTTTGGTTAGCTTATTAGGCGGAAACATATCTCTACCACAATTGTTAAAGCCCAATAAGCCTAGAGTATTTGAGCCCATTAAGCTTAAGGTGAAACATCAGTGTATACATGTGTGTAGGGGTTAATAGAAATATGTGTTGTACGTGGTGTGCTAATGTTGAGAGAGGCTATGTGTAGAGGAGGGTTCATCACCCTTAAGCTCTCTTTGTTGGCAAGTTTCGACGCCTCGACGGTGACATCACTATTTTTGACAGATAACCCATGAACCTTTTACTGTTAGATATGTCTTAGGCACTAAATCAACATAATTAATTCCAATTGATACCAGAGCAACCTATTCTAGTATTGAGACTGTCAAAGATTTTTTATGTTCGTGGGTTCTAAGAATTCGTTCTTAGTCTGTGATTTTGCCCAAATAATCATTTTATTGAGCTTATAAATGTTTGAAATCAATGATTGCTACAAGTTTTTATGATTGTTGATATATATATATATATATATATATATTGCTATTTAGTCGGTTAATTTTTCGGGTCCATGATTCTTTGTTGGGTTTGGAACCCAAATTTCTTAAAATGAAATTTTAGCCAAAATAATATAGCATGAATGTTTTAAAATTCATATATATACATATATATATATATATAT
>CAMOHE010050458.1:26774-62348 GCA_946598075.1 Artocarpus hirsutus | reverse complement strand
ATATATATATATATATATATATATTGCTATTTAGTCGGTTAATTTTTCGGGTCCATGATTCTTTGTTGGGTTTGGAACCCAAATTTCTTAAAATGAAATTTTAGCCAAAATAATATAGCATGAATGTTTTAAAATTCATATATATACATATATATATATATATATCATTTTTTATCCTGATGTAAAAACGACATGTTATTTGTAAGAGTAAAAAGTTGTTGTCATTGAGGAAACGAATCACAACAAGGTTAAAAATTAAAAAAAAAAAAAAAAACGATGTTTTAACCAAACTTTGAAAGATAAATATGGGCTCATCCGAAGTCTGCTTTGACTGCCATTTTCACTCTTTTTCTCTGTTGTCCATTTCCTACTCATTTACATGATTTTTTTTTGGGTTTAAGCCACCATAAAATGATGTTAATGTTAATTTACATATTTTTTGTGATATATTTTATGGTGGACAATTCTTACAATTATTCAAACAATTTTTTTTCCCTATGCATTATATATAATTGTTTAATGATTGGATGTCATGAAATTTTAGTTATGTTATTGGATTTTATATGGCATATTTAATTGTGAGAATTCAACAATAGTGAATGTTTATATACTTGCCTATCGTCAGTCTAAACATGCCAAATTGTTCGGTTTAATTTCATCATTGTATCTCCTACAATTTTATTGATTTTTTCTCTTCTTGAGAGAGACTTTTTGTATAAGCACTCTTATATGGACGCATCGTAAGCTACCAGAAAATATTTATATTGATTAATTGTTTGTCTTATTAAATTTTTAATATATTTTTTGTATAGTTTATTCTCACTATTTATGACCAGAAATTATTGGGCATGTTTAAAGGTCCATATTATATGGTCATATTTTATTTTGAATTCTCCCAAATAATTTATTACTTTTAGACATATAATATGAATATTGATTTAAATTTTAAAATGCTTATTTAGTGCTTATTGTTTTAATGCCTAATTCAGGTTTTTTGTTGAGACATTCAAGGTCATATTTTTTTCGTAATGAGAATGGAATATTTATTAGATGCTCACATGCTTGACATAGTAAAGCTTAAGCTACAAGTTTATTCATTTTTTAATTATTGTTATTATTTAATATCTTGTTCTTTGTGAGTGTTATGTTTTTTTTTATTATGCTGTCCAAGTAGAAGAGTATTAAAATATTTATATATGGACTAGCATAATCACTTAACTCACAAATCATTGTCAAATACTAGATTGTAGGTATGTGTGGATAAACTTATATATGTTGATCATGTTGAACGTAAGGATAAATTTATGTCTACTGATTATGTTTGAAGGTCCATAACGGGCGATAGAATTATCCTATCGAAAGTTTTATTGTTTGGTAAGACACTGGAAGCTTAAGCTTGTTATATTTATTCATCTTTTAGCTATTTATATTATTATTTGACTTGTTGAATTATGTGAAGACTATTATTATTGATTTTGCAGTCCAAGTGGGAGAACATTAGAAATAATTATATATGGACTTGCATAATCACTAAGCTCATATTATGGTCAAATAATAAATTGAAATGTCATGGATAAAGTTATGTATTTATCACCTTGCTAAGATCCATATAGGCAATTAACTTATTTTTTCGATAGTTAGTTGTTTGGTAGGATGTGGAGATTGATGAAGGAATTTTATTGAGTATTATGAACTACATGGTCTTTGTAATCGTATCAGTAGTGGGATGGATGCATTTGTTTAATCCTTAATAATTTGCTCTTACATGCTAAAGAGTTCCATACTTGCTCAAAGGACTCCAACATGAAATGATCATATTTCTTTTAAGATCATTGGTAAGGCTAAGAAATGAGCAACATGATCTTGGTTTTACATGTATAATGATGGTTGCCCTTTTTGTATTCTTTAGCCTTGAGTAATCTAAGTATCTATGCTATCTTGATGCTGAATAGGACACCATTGTGCGCAAATGTATCTCTTATGTTGAATGTCACAATGATGAAATTAGACTTGGCCTGGATAGTAGATTGCTTTATAAGTTTATCTAGGATCAGTGGGAGTACTTAGACAAATGTCGAGGCTGCAATACCTCAAATTGGATGTGGTAGTCACTGAATATAGTTTTAAGAACAATGTTTGTTGATTAGATACATACATATAGAGGCTAATGGGAGCAGTTATCTATGTTTGATTTGTGTTGATGATAACTTACTTGCGCTTAATGATTCTGACCTATTATTTGAGTTGAAATCTATGTTGCTTAGTCACCTTGATATGAGAATCTTTAAAAAGCCTCTTATATTTTAGGTATTCAAAGTTCTCTTTGACAAAGCTTATTGCACTCTGAGATTGTATTAGAGAACCTATATTGATTTTGTTCTGAAAGGTTCAACATGTATTCTTGTTCTCCTAGTAAAGCATCGGTTATGAATAGTGACAAACTCTCAAAGGCCTAATGTCTTCATAGTGACGGTAAGAGAGATCAGATAAAGCAATCCCTCATGCATCTACGTTTGGCCGCCTGGTGTTTGCTCAAGTATGTACACATCCTTTTAGCTTGTTTTCTGTTGACATATAGATTGAGTACTTGAGTGAATTATTGTTGTTATTATTGGATTTTGGGAATGAAAATACCGAATAGATAAATATTCGCAAACCAACACTCATGATATAATTGGATCTAGAGACGCCGATTATGCATGTTGTATAGATGAAATAATATCTATGTTTGGATATGCATTTTGTTATAGGAGGAGGATCGATTTTGTTGACAAGTGTCTAATAGACACTTATAGTTTCCTCTACTATGGATGTGGAGCATGTGGCATGTTATGAGTGTAATGTTCGAGAAAATTTATTAATTTAAATCTATAATTAATTTAGATTTAAAATAATAAATTTTCCTTGATAATCCATCTTTTGGTATGTAAATGATAAACATAAATTATTTACAAACAATATTAACGAGTATTATGTTCATTAGAATTCGACATTATTTGGAGTATTTTGATATGCAAATTTTGTGGGTTAAGTTACTCAAAAAAAAAAAGTAAAATACTCTTTAAATAGAATTTATATTACATTTATTGTCTAAATAAATTTTATGTGGTATAAATTGGTAATAGATAAACATGTTAATTTGTAAAAGATAGGATACACAGTACAATGTAATTTTGCCAAAAAAGTCCAAACACATATATAAGAAATACTATGTAGGGATTAAAGAAGGTAGGTAGAAGCAAGTCAGTAGATTCTAGACAACTAAAATAGATATTTTTTCATTTCTACACTATCAAAATAAGGAGAATACTGTATAAAGTAAAATTATACACTATAAGAAATTACTTGCTTTAATACCACATAAGGAAGTAAAACCTTGACACACAAAGCAAGGGGTGGCCGATTTTTACCGTAATTTTGAGTCAAAATTTGACACCAAGTAGCTTAGCAATGACTAAGCACATTGGCTCACCCATGAGGTGGTAAAAGAAAATCAAGTTATGATAATTTTTCATGCAATTAAACTAAAAAAGAAAACTCTATTTTCTTTTCTCTCAAACCAGCAGCCCTTAGGAGGTTTCTTCAAATTTCTCTAAAAAATTTCTTCAAGAAAAACCACTTCTTATCAAGATTCTGAGCAAGTGCAAGTTTGAGGATCAATACTAGTCACTTTGGAAGGATCATAAGTCAACTAATTTTTGGTAAAACCCTTAAATTAAGTTTTGTAGTTTGATTGTTATATATATATATATATAAGTTTGTGTGAATTTCTATAGATATAAACCTTGGCATGTTTAATTGGATTCATGGTTTTATTATGTGATGTAATTATGTGTATGATGATGTTAGACAGATAGAAGTTAGAGTTTTTCTTTTTATGCCTTAAAGCAAGTTTGAAAAAAAAATAATAACGCTGGAAAAGTTTAATTGATCTTCAAAGAAAAAAATAATTTTGACTTGTTTAAAGACAATCTATTTTTAGTATAAGACCTAGGTACTAGGTAAAACAACCAGGATAACAACTTTTATGAACAAGGTTTTGTAAAAATTCTATAGGAGTTAACTTGAGAGATTGGCTAGAAACCCCACCGTGTTGTTTGAATTTTAGAAAAGTTAAAGCACGAAAGTTGTATAACTTATCGAAACTGTTAAAAATCGTGGATGGTTTGCGAAAATTTTGCATGGTTGATGATTACAAATTTTATGAGTTTTAATCATAAGTTTCATAAAATAAAAAAAAAAAAAAACTTTTTAAATAGAGGATTTTGACTTTGGAACTTTTGAAAAATTTAATCCTATTGAAAAACCAGGCCCAATGGAGCAATATGATCATTTTTTTAGACCAGAGAGCAAAATTGTCTAAATTTTTGCAGTTCGGGTCAAAATCATAAATTTTTGTTAAAATGTGTTATCATTGTAAAATAAAAACCGACGCCTTGTTTTCTTTGCCTCATTGTCAATAAGCAACAAAACATGAGTATTTATCAAAAAGGGGCTTGAAAAGCTTTCTAAGGTGGTGTTTGGAAGGTGGTGGGAACCGTTAGTTAAAACCATTTTTACTATAGCATGTGAAAGTTTTACACTGTAGCAATTTTTTTTTTGTTATTACTGCAGCATGTGAGAGCTTATACTGTTTATAACTGAATTTATGGTAGGAACCGTGGTTCTCATCACTATGCCAAACAGGAGGTAAGACCTATCAAAGGCAAAAACATCATTTTTACTAAATGCCCCTTGGTGGTAACTTCTCTGTGTTCCATTAACAACGGAAATGCACCAAGAAATAAGTTTTGTATCACACAAATTTCTAGGAAACCAACTAATAAGCAAATTGGGTAATTAACATTTACGTTTTGTTATCGACATGTCATTCGATAATAAGTAAGTTAGGTAATGATAAAAAATTGTCCAAGCAGGATATTGTGGAGTACATGGTGAAGGAAACGAAAAAATTGGATAAGTACGATACAAATTCCAAGTAAGTTTTGAACTCAACGTGCAACGTAATAAAAAAAAAAAAGGAATTTCCAAAAATGCTATTTATTTCGCTTAAAACCATGTATTTATAATGCACTTATCTTAAGTTGTAAAAGCATCATAAATAGTATGTCACCGTTTAATTAAAAACTGGTAAATGGTTTATTAGATAAGGTAAGAAAGTATCCTACCAACCTCCTGACTTAATGGGAGTTTTAATTTATGTTATAATTTCGATGTTATGATGACCTTAGCGTATATTTGGTATGAATACTTAAGCCTTAGTCAAGTTAAGGATATAAGGTGAATAATATAAGTTTATAAACGAGCATAAATAGATCATGTATATAGAAGGTTTTTCTGCGGGCTATGTTTAGACTTATTAAGCAATAGCTCACTTAGTTATTTCATATTGTAGGGAATCCGGCCAATAGGCTGTAAAACATTATTAAGCTAGCAACAATGGATGTGTGAATGTGTAGTCAAGTGTATGGATGTCGCCACAGGAATATTTTCGCTGTATATTTCTTTTTGGAATACGTTGCTAAAAAAATTAAATATGACATGGTTTGTTATGTAAGATAAGTAATGTGATAAACCCATTTTGTGAATAATTACGTTCGGAAGAAGAGAATGTTTTTGAAAGATTATTGGTATGAATTAGTAGCATTTCAAAAAAAGTTACGTTTTTCATGACTTAATTAAAATAAAATTTACTTAGGAAGAACGTTCAATAACGGTTTGGAAGCCTGGTCATCCCAATGAGGCTAGTTAAGTGATGTGATTATGGATCTTGTTTCAGCATAAGAGTAGTTGACTCTATTTCTAGATAGCTGAAACTGTTTATGATAGTGCTGCAACAATATCTTTCTCTTAGAATACTGAGAGCATCTCTGGCTCAAATATATTAATAACGAGTTCTATTTTGTTGAAGAGAAAGATGCAGGAGGCATCATTATTATTGAAAACATGTTTACAAACAACATGTTGCCATATCCACCTAAGGTTTTTGTATTATGTGTTTGAAGAACACACATTATTCTCAAGAGTTTAAGGAGTTTATGTTGGAAAAATAGAATGTAGCAGAATTTTAAAATTTTTTATATCAGAGTATTTTTTAAAACACAAGTTTGACACGCTATATGCATAAATTAACCAAATCTTACTTACCTTTGTGTGCCGAAATGCTCCTATAATTAATGAAGAGAAGTAATGTTCTAGAAGGACCTTAACCAACTGGCCTTCTTTGCTATTCTCTATCCACGATCGGAGTGAATGTGAGCTCACGTCGTTTAGCTTTTCCACCAGGTGACTTTCTTTCCAACCAATTGAGAAATACTCAAAGCTATAATTCGTGATTTGTGAATGATAGCTCTCCAAAGAGTTTTAGAGTTTCACTTTAGATTTCTCAACTAATCTAAATAATAATGAGACTCACTCCCCTTTTTATAAAGGTCGAACCCAGGAGTCAGTCCTTATTAGATAAGGCCTTAAAAATTCAAATCAGAATAAATATCTGATAAAATCTGCGTGAAAACGCGTGATCCTTTTATCGTCTGATTGGAAGGCTAAACTAACAGATCGACAGGCTGAACTTGAAGATTGACCTGTCGAACTTGCGATAAAAAATTCTTGGAAATCTTTATTTTCCAACCGAGATTCTTAATATAGAGCGTTAATTTTAATTCAAATAACTCAATAGATAAGTTATCTAATTAAAACAGTTATATCTAGATAATATTTAGGAAAATAAATATTTCTGATAATTCAACAAGTTTATTTTGAATTTATTCAAAATTAATCCAACCAATAAACAGATATGAATTATCTGATCCTAATAATTTAACAAGTTTATCTTGACTTAATTTTATCACAAAATTAATTCAACCGATAAACAAACATGAATTATCTAATTTTACTGAATTTTAGCCAAATTGATAAATCTGACATAAGTCACAAATTATTGAAAAAACACGCCGTATCGTTACAAGATTTTTGTGAGCTAACAAAAGGGACCAAATGGAACTATGTAGTTCAAGCTTCTGATAATTATGAAAATATCCCAAATATACATTTCATAATTATCAACTATAACGCTACTCCACTAAAAGCTTAGAGTTGCACTCTCGAACTATATAGAATTACGAAGCCCATATAGCTAAGTCTCTATGACATATCATAATACATCGTATCTCTATAAGATTATCCATAATCGGCTTAAGAATAAGTTCTGTCTTACCTTCTCGTTTATTTTTATCTCACGCTCTATTATCTCACGATTGGAAAAGTTACCATCCAAAGACGGTATACCATTCAGTTACACCTATATATCCAAATGGTTGAGCGCTCTAGTTTTTTAATTACAGGATAACGCATATAAAAGAATACCAACTATTCCTAAAGAGAAGTTATTGATTCCACATCTATGAATAATAGGTTTACGCTATTAAGAATCATGCTTCTAACGTACAGGCATACATACTACTATAAAATGTGGATATCACCCTTTAGTACGTCAAAAGACACAAGTCAAGACAACAGGCCCACTATTTATCTCAGAATTAAGATACAATACATATGATTGTCTAAAGCAAATCGATTTGTCGAGATATAATTATTAATCCAAATCAATTCACTTTATGTCCCGATCTAACACTTCGTCACATATGACAATATGCCAATATTTTTATTCGCAGAGTACACCTCCGATGGTCAAGACAAACTATCTCCCGTTAAGGATATAGACAACATAACAATTTTGCATGAATAAAACGCCCAACTTTATTCCTTTGATTGCAGATCTTATATTTAGACCGTCACTTTAAGAATCGTGTCTTCTGGCTAATATGTCTATCATATGCCCAATTTTTAAAGGTTTAGAACGACAGTCTTAGACTTTTATTTGCTTAACATACATTCAACAAATATGAACAAGATTTGATATATAAATAATAAATAAATTCTTTATTGATAAAATTGTTTTCAAAAACACATTATATTTTTACTTATTAGGGTATACACATCTAACAGATCTCAAACTCTTCTGTGAGAGTTGGATGACTCTGCCATTGCTATCTTCTCCATCGATCATAGGAAAAGCCGCACAAATCTCAATGACGATCTGCCAGCGTCGCTCAGATCCAGGGTCAACTGTGCTGCCTTGTCTTTCCTATGTTGCAATTTCTCCCTTCTCTCGCCTTCCTCTCTTCCGAGCGGCCGATTCAGTCGACTTCGACTCGTCGGTGTTAGAGGGGATAAATGCTACTGTCGCAGTGTCCAATGGTGAAGAAGATGCTCAAGGACGTTAATAATCTTGTCAACGAATTTGTGAAAATGAACAACAATTCTAGATGGCGATTTGAAGTCTGATGACGATTCGAACAACAACGGCTCGACGAAGAGGCAGAGGATGACATCTTCCAATGAGAAGTCATTGAAGGTGGTTTTGGCGGCGGCACGGCGGAGGAAGGATTTTAACTATGGTATTCCGAGAACTTTCCCATCTCTCTATCAACTGGATCTCCTTCTTGTCTCAAGATTTATTCTTTCTTCTCTCTTTCACTACTTCTCTGTTTTCATCTTATTTCAATTTTTCTTTTTTTTTTTTCCTTTTTATCTTTGACATACTCTAAATGATATTAACCCCAACTCTTATAACCGTTTAGGCATCACCAATATAATTAATAAGGGCATATTCGCTAGTCCATTTGTTTGAAACTATGTTTTTTTTAAAAATTTTTGTGAATTTTTGTGATTCTACTACATTCTTATACTTGGTGTAAATTATTTTGCTCAATGAAAATTAAATTTAATCTTCTATTTTGAAATCCTTTTTGCGTTGACGAATCTGAAATTATACAGTATCAAGATATAAGAATTTTGTTCTTTGAGTTGATCAAATTTTATTTCTTACCTATATATGCACATATAGTTATATATACATAGACATATAGATATGCATGTTTGTATTTGTCATTATATTGATTTTATTTTTTCGGTTTGATCTCTTGGCAGGAGATGTGATCTCCTTCGGACGAAACAAATATTATTTAGAGATTCACCATTTATTCATGTATAAATATGATGTAGTTAATAATATTGATGATCGATGGGATCTTGTTTTTTAACACGTTAAAAGTCTAAATTACCAGGTTTCAAAGTTGCGTTGGTTCCAACTTGTATTTTATTTTATTTTTTATTTTTTTTTGTCTTGTTAATCTTACGATCATATTGTATTTTTCACTTGATTGGTTTTTTTTTTTACTTTGGAATCTGGGGGATTTCAATACAGAATTTGCGGGTTTTGCAACGGATTATGGCAGGTTTCGGGACAAAACCTGACGGGTTCTATAATTTTGAAATTTGGTAGGTTCCATCTTTGGAACATGCCATATTACAATTTAGCACCCCGTCACTAGGGACTGGAGGTGGTTAGTGTTTTTTTGTTAAAAAAAAAAATAGAATCTAGTAGGTTCTAAATTCAAACCTGGTAAGTTACAACCTGCCATCCGCAACGGTGACTGGAAGTGGTCGGCACTTTTTTATTTCAAAAAAATGTTAGAATATAGTAGATTCTAAGTTGAAACCTGGCAGGTTACAACTCGGCACCTGTGTTGGCAACCAGAGACGGTTGCCATTTCTTTGTTTCAAAAAAAAAAGTTGAGATTTAGTAAGTTCCAAGTTAGAACTTGGCATGTTACAACTTGGCACCCGCATTGACGACTCGAGGCGATTGCCGCTTTTTTGTTTGAAAAAATATTAGAATCTGGTAGGTTTTAAGTTTGAACCAGACAAGTTACAACCGACTCTGACTACCGGAGGTGGGTTCTGGTAGATTCCACGATGGAACCTAGTGGGTTCCAATACAAAACCTGGTGGGTCCCAACAAGTACCGGGACGGAACCTAGTAGGTTTTATTTAAAGAAGAACGGTATTTTTGATTTTCAATAAATCATATATTTTTTTTTATTAAAGGGATAGTTTTGGAAAAAAACTTTTAGGAGGACGATCTTAAAAAGGTACTCCTTTAAGGGGTATTTTTGTAAGTTGCGTATAATTTGTTGTCTTTTAATTAGTATAAACACGTCTTATTAACGTATTTGTGTTAGAAAATAATATTTTTTTTCATATATATATATATCTATACACACATATATATGTGTTGAAAATATTTGTGAGAAAAAAATCATTTTGACATCGTCTGCTTTTTTTTTTTTTGAAAAATTTCCCTCTAGTGTTTTGTGTTTTTTTAAAAATATGGTAAAGGTATCCTCATTGCTTATAAAGATGTAGCTTGGGTATCCTTAAACAAAAATTTTGAGCACATATTTCCTTTATATCCTTAACTTTTTTTTATTGGAGGGGTTTGAAGTCCGAAAAAAAAAAACTGAGATTAGACACTGAGATAACATTCAGCGCCATTTTTCTAAATCGTACTAATAAATGAAAATAAAAGGGGTAAAATAGATATTTTGTGTCCCAAAAATAGTTTGACGACACTAGAATAAATTTTTTTAAAGTGAAAAATATTATTTTAATATTATAAAAACACAAGGTATTAGTTTTTTTTTTTCCCAAAAAACAAATACAAACGTGAATTTTTTTAAAAAAAATGAGTGATTTTTTTAAGAAGTAAAAGGAACGCAATATCATACGTGTTCTCTGAACCTACACATTAATAATAAAGAATTATGTTATTCTTATTGTTAATACATTGGAATGTCTCCATATAATAATACATGCCCCATCAAAATAAAAATAAAAATAAATAGAAATACATGACATGTTGTGATGGGACGCTATCGTTAGATATGTTCCAAATAAAAAATCGGGACCGTCAAAAAAAATAAAGATTCCGGTATAAACATACATACATACATACATACATATATATATATATATATAAAGATTCTGTTTACGGTGAAGACAGAAAAACGAGAGATTGAGAGAGAATTATTTATTTATTTTGAGTAAGTGATTGAGAGACAATTATTGACGCGTCAATTATAGGCAAATTATAATAATGCCTACGCTACTGCACAGCGACTAAGACACTTCACCGAAAAAGACATTTATTTAATAACCAAACAAAGAATAATTATTATAAGATCTTATCTTAATAATACTTAACAAAGATTATTGTAATAGATCTTATCCTAATCATACTTGATGGAAAGAACTGTAATAAATCTTATTCAAATTCTCCTCATTAGCCGGCTAAACTTGTTCCCACTCCTTGCAGTTTTTATTGAAACAAAAAAAAAAGAAAAAGATTTTCGAAAAAAAGTGATTTTTTTTAAAGATACCCTGACACGTGTAGTCAGTCACGTTTCACCCGTGAAATCATCTGTTACAGAGCTTAGGACAAGAATAGAAGGTTTTTTTTTTTTTTCACACTAGACTGAAATTTCAGGCAATATTCATATCATTTGCCCTTTAAACAATTCTGTTTATGATTGCTGACGTGGCACTGTGGTACCTCCATCCACTAATATAAGCTCCTTCTGCTTTAGGGTTTTCTCATCGTTATCCATTTCTATTAGCAAGCTGAAATTCTTCTTCTTCTTCACTCAGGTATTTCTCCTTCTTCACTCAGGTACTTCTTCTTCTTCTTCTTCTTCTTCTTCTACGAGAATCGAGTACATTTCTTCTAAATTTAGCTGGAATTTCTGAATTAACGAGTGCTGTTGATCTTTGTCGCCAATGGATTCCTGTTTATTCGATGCAGAAACGTCATTGAGTTTAGCTAGAGCGTAGTTTTCATGGACATGGAATTACTTCTGGTCTTTCATGTGTATTTTTTTTATTTTTTTTCCAAATCTTCAATTGATTCTGATTGAAGATGATAGTAACGCTTCTTTAGTCAGCTTCCGATCCAAAAGGATTTGGATGTTGATGTTTGATATTTGCTATCTCTCGATCAAATCCGTGTTTGGTTCGCTTGATATTTTGATCAGATGATATCGGAGTTTTGAGCGCGGTTGATCGATTTAGTTTTTATGTGTGATCGGATTCGATTCATCATTATTTTCTATTAATGAATCGTTTCTAGCCTTTTGAACTCTTTTAAGCTCCGATCACAGCATTGTACGAGTCAAGAATGACATTATCTATTTCATCTTTCTTTTTTTTTATGAAATAAAAGTTTGTATCAAGTGATTTGCGTTCCTTCAATTTATGTTACACCAATTTTTGTGTTCGTTCTTTGTATTTTCTTTTGAAATATTATTTGATCCTGACAGATTTGGAGGGAACAGTAATGTGTTAATGATAATGATCAATCCTCTTGTATAGTTGCATTAATTGTTACGATCCATTAATTCTCTGAACTATAATTATCTTCTCGTCTAGTCTCTTCCTTTTCTTTTTTTTTTTTCTTTTTCCCTTCAAATCATTTTATAATTTACAATATATCTGACATATATGACTATTTAAGCAGGTAGTAAAATGTAATGTACATTCGGCCTTTGTTTGCGCACGCATTTTCAATAAAGTATTGTACTCAAAAGTTTTTGCTTGAGGAAAGGATATACTGAATGACAATAGGTTATAAACTCCTGCTTGCTCATTATGGATTGATTTATGAGTTAAGGTTTGACCAGGTGATAAAGTTTTTTGTGAATGTAAAACTGTGTTAAGACACATTTTCAAAACTAGTATATTAAGATTCTAGAAGCACTTTTGTACTTGGTCCAATTTTCAAAAGTGGAAAATGGAACCAAGAATTTTATAGAAAAACCGATTAAGAGAGAAGGGCCAGTCTGATGAAGCCTAAAAGAGAAATTATCACTTGAGTAAAGGACTTCAAATTTAAGGGAATAAGCATGGCAACAGTACCTATTACTATTATTTCTTTCATTGGAGGGTGCTCACATTAGAGGTGATTAGTTTTTCACATATATCAAGGGCTTATTTCTTGAAAGGAATAACAATTTAATGAAGTAGAGCATCATGTTTAACTTCTTTTTTCCACAGGTAAAAATGCAAGGAGCAATTCGAGGATTTCTGTCGAATGGAAGGGTTGTGCAAAATGCAGTTCTGCAACGCATCTCTCTTGTGAACCCAGTGTTCCAGCCTGCCATCCTTTCACGATCTCAGTCAGGTACAGCTCCTCAGATGGAAGAGCATGGCTTTGAGAGCACGACGATTGCTGACATCTTGAAAGGGAAAGGCAAAAGTGCTGATGGTTCCTGGCTCTGGTGCACTACGGATGACTCTGTCTATGATGCTGTCAAGTCGGTATGGACATTGTTTCGATCTTTTTAAGAAATATTGCCATTAGTGTGATTTGAGAGGCTTTCCCTGGTTCCTTGAGCCCTTGACTCGAGTTATTACCATAACTTTGCAGATGACCCATCACAATGTTGGAGCTCTGGTGGTCGTGAAACCTGGAGAGGAAAAGGCAATTGCTGGAATCATTACAGAAAGAGGTACTTTTGCAGATCTTTTATGGTGCTAAGCACTTATTAATGTCATTGGTAGCTGGAAATGCTGCACTAACTAGTTACCAATGTTTGGAAAACAAGTTTGAATTCTTCTAGTTAAGTGATATCGTTTATCCTATGGTTTATTTCCAGATTATCTGAGGAAGATCATAGTGCAGGGAAGGTCATCCAAGTCGACCAAGGTCGGGGACATCATGACTGAGGAGGTATAAATAGAACATGGGAGTTCATTGTCTCTTGCAAAAAGAAAAAAAAAATCTAATAATAATAATAATAATACGATGAATTTCATGAATAAAAGTTTGTTTTGAGTTTCTATATCCAAAAATTTTGATTCAAAATGCTACAAAATGTTGGCTGTAGAACAAGCTTATCACAGTCAGCCCTGGCACCAAAGTTCTGCGGGCAATGCAACTGATGACTGGTATCGTATTCTTTTCTTGTATTTGGCCATTTTCAATCGCTGTTTTCTATGTTTACTTTTTTTCCCTCGCCACAACCAAGGAAAAATGATCTAATTTCTGAATTGATGTTTTCTGGGTAGATAACCGGATCAGGCACATTCCAGTGATCGATGAAAGAGGAATGATTGGCATGGTGTCAATCGGAGATGTGGTTCGAGCTGTGGTGAGTGAGCACAGGCAGGAGCTGGATCGCTTGAATGCTTTTATTCACGGAGGTTACTAGATGTGCTGATGATGATGACAAAGTTGATGGGACAATCTGTTCAGTTGCCCTGGTCTGGTTGAAAACTGAACGATAATAAGAAGCCTGGGTGCTTGTAAATACGGTTTGCTCTTTGCCAAGTCATGTTCTTCTTTTTGGTTCTGTGAATTCCCCCATGTAAATGTGCTACGACAATCAAACAAACACCCAACATGTGGACTAACATGCTTTGACAATAAGCACTTTTGTTGTTGCTCAAGTTTTCTGGTTCTTATATTGGTCCATTATAGATTTTTCGATTAGTTGGTAATAACTTTTCTCTTCTCCCCACTTTTTATTGATTCTCTCCATTTCCATCTGATGTGGGGTTTAGGGGAGGTTTCTTCAGTTGGATTTTTCACTTGAAAAAGACGACGGTGTCATAATGGCCAGAAGTGGTTAAGAAATAATGAAGGTATTACCACTTTTTTTTTCTTTTCTTTTCTTTTTTTTTTTTAATTTCATTTTTTATGTAGGTTTTATTTGTGAAGTTGACCCAATAGAAGAGAGGAAAAAAAATGAAAGATATAATCAATTATTATTTTTTACGACTTCAAAGTAGAGATGTCAACATGGACGGCCCGGCCCGGACCGGCCCATTACAGTACAAGGTTAGGCACGCTTTGGCGTTGTATTTTAGCAGGCCGGGCTGGCCTGGCACTGAAGAGGGGGCCAGGATTGGGCCTCACTTTTGTAGCCCGTAGCATGGCACGGTACTAGCCCGTAAAGGGCCCGTGCATGGCCCAGGCCTGTGAAAGACCCAATTATGGCCCAGGCACTACCCAAGCACGTTATGGCCCTGGCCCGACTCTTTCTCTTAATATACCTATTTTTTGTAGGTTGTTCCAAAGAAATATTAAACAATTGTTAACTTTTTATAGTGTTATACAGCTGATTCGTGCATATCTTGTCAAATAAACATTAACAAATTTGTCATATATTAATATATTTCACAAGACTAGGCCTTGGTCTATTGATCATCAAGTTATGTATTTTATTTCTATTTTTAATTTATCTCGTGCATATCTTGCCGAATTAGTGCATTCTATTTCAATCTGATTGATATTTGATCATTAAAGTAGATTTCTATGAAATAATATTAATAAAGGCCACCACCTTTTTTTTTTTTAAATCAATGCTCCACCATTCCAAATTTTTTAAGGCCGCTTGTCAAATCAATATTGCATATATTCTACCGTTTCAAATTGATTGAGGCGGCTTGTAATTAAAAAAATAAGTTCTACCGTTTCAAATTGATTGAGGCGGCTTTTATTAAAAAAAAAAAAAAAAAGAAGGCTTGTATTATATCGTAGTAAATTTTTTACCGTTTCAATTTTTTTTGGAAAAAAAAAAAGTCAGGTGCAAATACATCTATAAATAAGGCAATTTTTGTCCTCCTAACTTCCCCGCATATCAGTCATCACTATCAACTCCTTTCTTAATAACTCTATGTCAATCTCAAAATCTCTCATAATTTTTATGTCTCGTATGACTTAGGTTTTGTCTTTTTTCTTTTCGTGATTTAGCTTTCTGTCTTGATTCCTTTATCTTTCTCTTGTTAGTCTTAATAAAAAATTCCATTTAAATTGAAGGCATTGACGTTTCGAATTCTGATGAAAGAAAGAGATAATTTACTAATACAACTATTATTATTTTTGTAACATATTTTTTAATTTGATGTTTATTTATATTTTTAACTCTTTATAGTTTGTTTGTTAATGTTATTTATTTATTATTTTTTTTTTTTACAGAAAATGAATGGAGTAGGAATTCTTGATTTTGTAGATCAACCATTTCATAAGGATGAGGTTTTGATGTCCAATCCTACCAGTGAGGCTAATGTTTTGCATGATAACCAGTCGGCGCACAACAAGATTATACATGAGCATGCACGAGGAAAATGACCGCGCACAATTCCTGCGTGGCAACATTTCACAGAGGAGCTATGGCCAAAACCCAAAACAAGTGACATGGAAATGCATGCAGTTTGTAAGCATTGCCAGAGACACTTTTCTAACAAAAAAGGTGGGGGTACAGGGCATCTTTATAGGCATTGGAAACCTTGTCTACCACAACACCAAGGTGGTGGTGTGGACTCCCGCTAACAAATACTTTCACTCACAAAGCATGGTTTACAAACTTTTTCAAACGATGCACAACGTGCTCGTGAGGCACTAGCTGAGTTTTTGGCTAATGCTGAATTACGACTATCTTTGCAGATGATGAAGCATTTGAAGAATTTATTCAAACTGTATTTTGTCCACAATTTAAGAGGATTTGTAGACATACGACTAGATCTGATTGCATGAAAGTTTTTTCACGAAATGAGACAATTACTTGTTGATAAATTTAGATCTTTTAATTATAGAGTTTCTTGCACTTCTGATATTTGGGAGAGTTGTAACAAAACTAGTTATTTATGCATGACGACTCATGATGTTGACAAGGATTGGGTTTTGCAAAAATGAATTATTGGTTTTTGTTTATGTCCTTATCCACATAATGCAAATTCTATTTTTTTCCACTGTTATGGAAATTATAAATTTTTTAGCGTTGAAAATAAAGTTTTTAGCATTACTTTTGATAATGCATCAAGCAGCCAATACAACTGCCATAAATATGTTCAAAGCAAATTTGAAACCACCTTTTGGTGGAGAATTTTTTCATCAATGTTATGCATATCATATCATAAATTTAGTCGTCCAAGCTGGTATTGATATTATATCCCATCATCTAACCAAAATTTGAGAATTGTTATCTTCATCTCAACTTCGGGAGCTCGGCTTCAAGAATTTCGACAATATTGCAAGAATATCTAGATGAGGCCAATAAAATTTCCAACAGATATTAGACATAGGTAGAATTCTACTTATTTAATGTTAAAAACTGCTATTCCATATCAACAAATAATCACTACAAGTGTAAACGCTAAGCATCGTGAGCACTTTATTTATGATGCAGATTGGAAGATTGGTGACTATTTTTTAAAATTTTTAGAAGTATTTTACAATACTACAGAATTACTTTCTGGTGTGTATTATCCTAGTGTTCATCTTGCTTTACATCAAGTATTTAATATTTCTAAAACATTTGCTCAATATCGGTAGAATGATCTTTTTGCACCCATAGTATATGAAATGGAAAAAAAAAATTTAAAGTTATAAGGCACGTTGTCCATTTTATATGCATTAGCAACTATTTTAGATCCTAGATGTCAATTTGAAGTTATAGAATCTCTAATGTATGTTATAGCAGATAATTTATCTATTGATATAGGACTAACTATTGATCATGCAAGGAAAGTGTTAGAAAATGTATTTGCATCATATAAAAAAAATGGAACGAGACAACAACAATCACTTTCGTTGTTAAAGAGCAGTGTCAGGCCTCAAGGTTCATCGTGGAGCTTCTTGAAGAGAAAGGAGAAAAATTCAAGATCATCATCAACTCATGGATTTTATTCAGAACTTGTAAAATATTTTGACGCAAATTTAATAATTGATGGCGACAAACTAGACATCTTATAGTGGTGGAAAAGCAAGCAAGATCGTTTCCCAGCATTATCCATTATGGCCCATGACATTTTGACAACTCTAGTGTCAACAGTTGCATTAGAGCAAGCATTTAGTGCCAGCAATCGAATTCTTGACGAGAAAAGGAGTAGAATGTACCTAGATATCTTGGAGGGGCTAGTGTGTGTGAAGGATTGAGAAGATGCAAGAAGACGAAAACAACAATTTACAGATGATACGCTTCAAGAATATTTTTCAAACTTAGAGATAATAGAATCATCTCGAAGCAATTCGGCCACAGAGATTTTGTTATCCTTGTATTTGATACTGTACTCTTTTTTCCTTCGCTAAGGTTTTGTCCCAATGTTCCACGGATTTTACTTGGCAAGATTTTTAATGAGACAGTATTTTTCTTGTATGTTATTTCAATAAAATTGCTTCTTTTGGGGCTTATCGTATCGAGAGTTAATTGTTCGCATCCATTCTCTGCTTTAAATTTCCCTACAGTAGAGCCTCATTACCCTCAATGAGGTATGTGAATTTCAACGATTTCTTAATTAGTGTTTTTACTTATGAGCTGTTTGACAATAATGCCAAACATTATTAGTTTTGTTTAATGTTTTTAGTTTAAAAATAACATCTTTTTAGCTGTTTTTAGTTTTCAAAATAAACAAAAAATTTAGAAATTAAACAATTAAAAATTATAAATCTGGCCCTATAAGGCTAGCCCTACAGGGCCTGGGCCTAGGTCTAACACAGCCTTTCAGGGGATAGGGTTAGGGCCTAGCCCTACGAGGCCTGGGCCCAAGCTCGACACGGACCTTCAAGGGCCAAGACTAGGCTTGAGGTTTTCCTCTCAGGCATGGCCCTCTATAGTAGAGGGTCGGGCTTAGCACAACATAAGCCTGTCATAAGCCTAGGGTCAAAAGGGCCAGACCGGCACGACATAGTCTTTTTGATACCTCTACTTCAAAGTTGTTCCAACAAATGAGTGGAAAAATTAAATAAATGAAGTAACTTGCAAGCTTATGCAATTTCTTTTGTGGGGGCCCAAAAGTGATACCTTCATGTGGGTATCTTAATTTCCTACTTAAATGTATTAAAAAAAATAATTTTGATCACATTTGATAATAGGGTTGCAAGCGTGTCATTAATTTCAATTACTTCTGAAACTATAGAATATAGATTGGTCATCCTCCTAGCATCAAAACCTCAATTGGGTAATCACCGTCGAATGACAATGACTTAAAAGGGTCCACAATTAAGTGCAAGAACTTGCCAGTAACGTACAGAAAATCTCTAGAACTCATCCTTTCCCCAAACGAAAACAAAATCCTCATTTATGTCTCTCAGGGTACCACTTGTATGCTTATTTCGTTTCAACTTTCAGATGTGCTAAAAATATTTTATCAAAGTTCTGAAAAACATATTCTAAACAAAGTAATTTTAAGTTTTTCAAAGTCAAACTTCATCTACAGAAAATTCACGAGAGATTTGGGAAATGTTGTCTTAAAATGAATGGACAAAGGGTGAAAGTTCCTTTCTTTTCTTTTTCTTTTTCGTTTTCTTTCCTTCTCCATTTTTTAAGCTGCATTTGGGCTAAAGCGTCCAAATTGGGGGTGGGTAAAGAGCCTCATCTAGCGGACCACTCGGAGCTCCTTAAATTGTTATTTTTTTTTTACCTTTTGAACTTCAATTCTTCCTTTTTTTTTTTTTTTTGTGTTTATTTATTCGTTTGAACTTTTATAACCACTTATTATTATCCCTTATTTTGTATTGTTTCGTGATCCTTTTCAAAACCTATCGCAGCCACGAATGGACGGACCGTATAACAACAGGATATGGGCATATATTAAAGGATCAGATTCAGAACATAGTTAAAGAAAAGAGCAAAAAAATCCCTTTAAAAATATTTTCTCAAAAAGAAAAGAAAAGAAAAGGTCAAAATCTAATTGGGTGTTTAAAAGAATGGTGGGAACTATTTTTACTATAACATATATGAGCTATTTTTTTTATTGTTATTATAGCATGTGAGAGTTTTATACAGTTTATAACTAAGAGTTTACGGTAAAAATCAAGTGATAGAAACCATCGTCAAACACACACGTAAGATTCCATACGCTTCATTTTATCGTTTGCTTTTTAATATTCTGCCCGTAAAAACAATTCCTTTCCTCTTCCCGCGGTTGCAAAAAGTAAAACAATGGCACAAAAAATATAGTTAGTGTAGTTGATTTGTCCATTCTTGGATGTTGTTATCTGAAAGTCGGCTTCTTGTCATTTCGACTTGGTTTTCTCCTTCCTTTTCTCTTCTGATTTTTTCGGCCGCAAGAACAACGCAAAAACAGAACAAAAACCGTGTACAGAAAGAAACAAAAAGGTTCCATAGTTGCCTTGGAGATTCAAATTTATAATTAAAGTAAGTTTGCCTCTCGAGTTTCTGATATGTTTTTGTAAATGGGTTTTCGTCTTTATTCGCTTTTGTTACATGTGGGATAAGTTTCTTTGTTGGAATCTTGTGTAACTTAGAGAGGTTCCAAATGGTGTTGCTTATGTTTGTGCGTGTGTATATGTACGTGAAGAATTGTACTTTTGGGCTCAGATTTTTGTTTGAAATTGAGAACTGGAAGCATGGTGGGATTTCCTGTTTCCATTGGGACTGTGTCGATTTCCGGATATGACATTACTAGCAGAGAATTTCACAACTTGGCTTCTGTGTTCTCTGGCATGATTCTCTGCATCATTGTGAGTTTTGTTCTTCCTATAAATTCTGCTTCCTATAAGTTGTAAGACCAATGAGGTTGATAATTGCTCAATGGTTGAAAAAACAGGATAACAATGCATATAGAATGGTTCAATGGAAGAAAAAAAATGAAATTGAGTAGGATTGTTTGTGTAGTTTAAACGATTTTTTTTATAGGTATTAACATGACACACACACGCACACACACACACACACACATATGTATATGTATATGCACGCCCTTGCACGCATAATATTTATGAATTTTTTATGAACTTTTGTTGTTGTGTTTTTTCATGGCCTTAATGTTCCCTTCTGAATTTAACAACTAATGGACTTCATTTAGTGTTATAGAGAAAAAGAAGAAAGGAGATATAATTCTTGTTAGTAACTTCCAAGTGATGTACTTTGGTTCTTGAAGGTTTATAAATTAACAGGTCTATTTAGCCAACGCTGCTTCAAGGGGTATGCAAAGTTAACCAAAGCACAAAAAATTGAATGGAACAACAGGTGAACAATCTACGGCGTCTTACTTTATGATCTTCTTATCATTTTTCCAACATTCAGTTTCAATTTCTTTGTGGTCATGAGCGTAGTTGTTGTTGGGTTACTTATGTAGGGGGTTTTCAACAGCTCATGCTATTGTCGTAGCTTTTGCATCTTTCTACCTTGTAGTGTTATCTGATTTGTTTAAAGAGGATTCTGGTGATGGACTGATTGTCGACCGAACGTCTACTTTGACAAATACAGTCTTGGGGGTAAGCGTGATTGATAAGAGGCATTACTAGGTTTTCTTAATGTGCCTTCTTTCCCCTACTTATTATATTTATCCGTTTGTAAACCAGCTTAATTGATAATAAAACTGTTTTAAAAATCTAGATTTTATGCATATGCCACAATAGCAAACAGTTGAGAAATGCTTCACATTAATGTCATGCTAATACATCAGGTGTTAGAAATTGGACATATTTTCTTTGCATTGCAACATTCTTTAGACTGTTTTTTAAAGATTTGCTTACTGATTTCTTTCCTTGATTTCAGGGAAGTTAGCTTAGGCTTGTGTTGTTAGTCATGTCTCTCACCTTTAATTTTATGTACTTGGTGCAGATCTCCATTGGCTATTTTCTGACAGACTTGGGGATGATTTTTTGGCTTTTCCCAGCTTTAGGTGGTCTGGAGTATGTAAGTCCTTAATTGGAAGCAAAATTTATTCCTTATTTTGAAAATGCACATCAACTACTGTAAAATATCTTTCAAGAATAAAATTCTTTGGTTTCCATATCTATTTGGGCCAAGTTGGAATAGAATATCATATAACTTAGTTCAACTGTATCTAAATGCGATTGCTTAATCAAGCCTCGGGAGTTGGGCACTCTTGAGACTTACCTGACTAAGTGAGCTCATCTCATTTGTTTTTATCAGGTTCTACACCATGGCCTATCCATGTTTTCAATCATTCTCTCCCTTGCAAGTGGTCAAAGCCAGATTTACATACTAATGGTTCTCTTCTCTGAAAGCACCACGCCTTTTGTGAACTTAAGATGGTAAGATTAGCATCTAGGAGTTCCAGTGCTTTGTTGTTCATGGTTGTCAACCTAGGCTTATTTTTATAAACGTGAATTCAGGTACTTGGATATTGCTGGTCAGAAGAACTCCCCTCTTTACATCTTCAATGGCATTGCACTGTTCCTGGGGTGGTTGGTACTGTCTAAGATACACTAATATCTCACTTCATTTCAGTCATTATGCAATATTTATATGTTGGGTTGCAAACTGTATATAATAGGAATAGTCTTAGCATCGTCTGTATTAGTAGTCTGGTTGAGTTAGATACCCAAATATTTGAAATGTGTTAGATTTATCTAGAATATGAAGATCCCATGAGCTGTTGAATTTTTCACAAAAATTTGTAAGACAAAGAATAGATAGGCTTAAACACAGCTGCTGAAGCTAAAAATCTATAAAGTCTTAGTGAAGGTGGTAAACAGTTAATTGGGGTTGAGCAGAGTGTTCAAAGGCGATGGGATGTTTTTTAGGAGAAATGGGATGATTTTCTTGAATCATTTCTTTAGAGCATGGTATTTTGCATTTGACAGATTTATCTCCGTGATTCATACTGCTAATCCATCTCTCCCAGTTAGAACTTGAACCATTTTTGGACACTTGGTTTTAAATTTTGCTTTCGTATGTGAGTATGGCTACATAAAGACGCACATATAAACATGCGTATATGCACACACTTAATGTCAACACCTCGCCACTTTGTGGCTGTTGATCCAATAAAAGTAATGGAAGCACTAATCTTTTGTAAGTTTTAGCACCAAGTATAGCATTTCTTTTTCCAGAGAGTGAACATTTCTAAATTCGCTACGTCAACAAAGTTATTATTGCTATTTTGAATTCTTTATTTTGAAATTTTCATCTAACTTCACTTGTACTTTCTCAATGTTTCCTATGATTGATGGTATTTAACTTCAACTCCTGCAGGTTGCAAGGATTCTTTTGTTCATTTACTTTTTCATCCACATGTTTACCCATTTCAATGAGGTGAGTTCACAGCATTTCTTCTACCAATTAAAGCGTCTTGATAACTAAAACTTAGCCGTTTCATTCACTTACCTCCTTCTACAGAGACAAATAGAGATGCTGCCAAATGAAAAATCGCCAGTATTTTGATTTCAAACATCTTCGATTTAACGCCAAGGTTTTAGCTTGGTGTTAGATCATACTGAAGCATAGCACTCTCTCTATTTTTTCATTGTTTCAGGTGAAGACAATATTTCCGTTGGGGTACTACAGCTTGCTGACGGTGCCTCCAGTGTTAGCAGCCATGAATCTGTTTTGGTTTTGGAAGATTGCGAAAGGTTTGATCAAAACTCTTTCCAAGGCAAGACACAGTCGGTGATTCCTGCATGACACCATTCAAAAAAATGGGATTTTTTACATTTGACTTGCCCAATGTACATTTAGAGTCGTATGCCTTTTTTTTGCCCCCCTCACACCTCTATAATGTTGGAAATTAACTTGATATATTTTTTGTGATGTTCATGAATCATGATTTAGAAGAATACATTCGGATAGTGATGCAAGAACGGGCCCTGCCCGGCCCGTTCTTCTTAGGCCCACGTGGGCCGTGGGTCGGGCCGGCCCATATTAAAATATCATTGGCTCGGCCTGACCCACGGGCCTATTTTACATGGGTCGTGCCAGGCCGTGCCGGGTCGTGCCGTGGGCCTTAAATGGGCCAGCCCATCTTGGCTCATCATAGGTTTAAATGAGCCAGTTCATCTAAGCATTTAATTTTTGATTTTTTTTATTGTTATTTTTTATTTTTGAATTTTTAAACAAGTTAACAAATATAAAAGTTTGAATAGTCAAGACAAATATAAAAAAAGGATTTTTATTTACGATTGCCTCATTAAAAACCTTTCTAAGGAAAACCCAGTGGAACAAAACCTTGGTAAGGAAAAAAGAATACAATTGGGATAATTATACATAAGATGCTTACAAAATTACTAAAAACAAAAAAAAAAGATATAAAAAAAATAAAAATATTGTTCAATATGGGCCAAGATAGGCCGGCCCATTATGGGCCTATACAGGCTGGCCCATTATGGGCCTACACAGGCCGGCCCGGCCATGATTTTTCATGGGCCGACATATATTGGCCCAGCCCAGCCCACCAATATTATGGGCCGGGCTGTGCCGTAAACAGGGTCGGGCCGTGCCGGCCCGGCCAGTCACTGTAGCAGGACGGGCCCGGGCCGGCCCACAGGCTCCGGCCCATTGTTGCATCTATACATTCGCAGTTGATTAGATATTTGACAACAGCATTTTTTTTTTCTAATGTTCCTTACAATCATGCCTCACATTTGCTGGAAAGTTTATGATCTGTTGTTGATTATGGACTTTATTTGAACATGAAGAGCAATTTTGGAACAAATGCTGATCAGAAGCTAGGTTATAATATGTTAAGATGTATTTTTTTTTTTTGGCACATGCTAGTCTTTATATTAAAAAGTTGAGACAAAAGATGTGATAAATTAAAAGCATTCTAATATGGAATTAGTGGGGTTGTTTGGAAACTAATCTCGGTGGGCAGTTAGCAAGTTTTTCTTTTGGGATATTGCTATAATTGACCTCTACAAAGCATCACAAACATTCCGATGTCAAAACTTATATGTTGTTTAGTTGTAGATATCGTTATTTATTTGTCGTATGGTTTTCCTTTTCGTTAAAGTAGGAAGTTCCCTTTTTTAGATTATTACTATAAACATAAAGTGAAAGAATTTTGGTCCTTTATATTTCCGAATTTTCAAAAAAAAAAAAAAAAAATTAGGTCCTTTACGTTAAATTGCTATAATATTTTCAATTTAAAGTTTTCAATTTAAACCGGTCTAAATTAGCGATCCAAATGAACTACAAATTATAACAAACCTACTTGGTAGTTATTTTTCTTCCACAGTTTAATTTAGATAAAAATTCTTGGTTGCTGAAGTGACAATTTGTTCTGCAATTCCAATTTTTTCTTCTATCAATTAAAAAAAAAAAACTTCTTCTCGGAGTGAGTTTTCTGTCTTTATTTTTGTTTTCAATTTGTGTCTTCTTTCTATCTCTCGGTATACGTGACAATTCCTCCTCATAGATTGAATCTTGTGATGGTTAATGTCATTTTCCTTGACAACTACATTGATATACCTTGGTGTTCTAATTTCTAAACCGTCCCTTCCTAGATGTTTGTAATTTATGCCAATGGAATTTCCGTCACCATTACTAACGAATACAGCTTTTTTTTAACATATAGGTAATTTTTTAACTAAATAAATATGTATCTATCTTTTAGCTGTTAAATTTATAAAAAAATAAAAAATAAAAAATTTGAGCAAATTTAATGTTTTTAAAACATGTATCACCAATGGAGGTTCTTATCACGGAAGTCCCTATTAATTAAGGCAATTTAGAAAGGCTTATAGTCACATCTTAATAAAGAGGGAAATTTTGAAAAAAATAAAGGTGAATTAGGCACATTGCATGGCCTTTGTAAGATCAAGAACATGGGTTCTTTATTTGTTGATAAGAATCCGGTCCCTTTTATTGTCTTAAATTAGGGATTAACAACCAAAAGAATAAGTTATCATCTGTTGACTGCAATCCGTATGTCAACGAAGACTCATTGTCAGGAAATTATTAGAGAGTGGTGTTTGACAACCTTAATTCAAACCATTTGTTAAACCGTTTTGATTCAAAACATTATAGCATATGAGAACTTTACACTAATTTATTTTTGCTTTATAGTATTATATCAAAAGCTTTATATGGTTGAGTTGAAATCATTGATTTAAACAAAAAAACACCCAGATAGCAATAGCAATGGTGTTCTATCGATGCCTATAGCACTTCCCCCGCCACACCCCCACCCCTCTCCCTCTCTCTCTCTTTCTTCCTCCCCGGAAAGTGCATCATCATTTAGAAAGCAAACAAAGTTTGGGGGACCCTTCAGACTGGCCTATCCTAACTTGGCCTGCTCTTTTGGGGCAAACAGTCAACGTCTACAAAAATGATTCAAAATAACACCCATGTGGATGAGTGTGACCACGCATAAAGTATTTCCGTCACCATTATTGCATAGCCAATCCGACTTCAATGGGGTCCACTTTCCACGTGTGGGCCCTTCCCAATATTTGTCAAAGTTTCATACCGTTCCCATTGTTTTGCCTGGCAGTCGACACGATTCTCAGCATTTTGGTGAGCCGTGTACCTGCAGCGTTTTTTCCTAACATTGTCCATGTGTCTGCCCTTTCTTTTTTTTCCTTTTTTTTTTAAGGGTCATACGTAATTTTATATTTGCCTTCTGGCGCGCCTCAAACCTTACTTGCTACTAGTAGTACTGCCAAAATTATTAAATGTTGTTATTATTATTGGCGGTGGTGGTGTTGTTGTTGTTATTTTTGAATCTTACCAACGTCCATTTTTCATTTGAAAAAAACTGCTCATTATAAGTAGGATGGAGAAAATTGAACCAAGAAAGAAAGAAAAATAGACCATAAACTAGCAAACTTCTTTGGCCAACCATCTCCCAAATTTTTTTTTCTTGCTTGCACATGCCTTTCGTTTGATTGTTTGTTTTCTAATTTTTTTAAGTTTCTTAGTGTGTGTCTTCCTTTTTTTTTCTTTTTTTTAATCAATTTTCATTTTCCATATTCGGCCGGTGGCTTCCCCTGACTTCTCTCTGCAACCACTATATTTTCCCCGTCTCTCTTCCCCCTTTTTCTTTCCTTCTCGAAAACAATAAACTAATTTTTATAAGAATCCCACTTTTCTTCATTTTCTCTAGGTTTCTTGTGTCTCTAAACATCCTTATTGTTATTATTATTATTCTAATCAAAACAACTCTCTAGTTTCTTCCTTCATGAACCCAAATAGCATTGACACGTCAAAGCTGTTTACATTCTCACAAGACCAAGACCAAGACCAAGAACAAGAAATAGAAAGGGAAATAGAAATAGAAATATAAATAACATTCTCAATACCAGAAATATCAACTTTCTATCGGCCCATATTTTGGTCTTAATCACTACGACTGGTAGTTATCTTTCTTTCTTTCTTTTTTTTTTTTTCTCGACCGTTGAGTGAAAAAAATTGGTTGGTTATTATTTCTGGTTTTTTATGTTCTTTTTTATTTTCCGAAAGCTTTGTTGAAAAAGGAGATTAAGACAGAGAGATATGTGGAGGAGAATATGTGTTCTTCTTCTGAACCAAAGTCTGAAGACCACCGTGGTCGGCCATGGATTTCGTATCGAAAACCCTAGAGTCGTTCCTCCGCCATCTCCGTCGCCTCCGAGCCGGTTGTTGGGGTCCAGAACTTTTGGGAGCCAAGAATGCGGGGTCGCCGCAAGAAGCCTCTATTTTCCAGCATTTTTGTCCGTCGGATTCGTCAAGCGATTCTCATCATCACCGTCTGTCTCTCCTTCGCCGTCGGATTCGAGGACGAAACCCGACGGCGGCGAGGAGGCCGGCCCGATCGGAGAGGCGGAGGCGAGGAGGCTGATGAGGCTGGTGAACGTGAAGGCTCTGCAAACCAGGCTTGGAGCGGAAGAGAAAGAGGCGATTTCGTATGGAGAGTTTCTCGAGGCGTGCAAGAGCATCGACATCGCCAGATCTTCCGAAGAGGCGGCGGCTTTCGCCAGAATCCTTGACGAAGCCGGCGTTGTTTTTCTCTACCGTGACAAGGTCTATCTTCATCCCGATGAGGTAAAGAAAATAGCCTCTTTGCTTGATAAGCAATTTATCTCTTTTTACTAGTTAGGTTGTACCCAGAATTTATAGGGTGTTTGGGAGAGTGGTAGAAACTAGTGATAGAAACCACTTTTATTGTAGCATGTAAGAACTTTTTACTGTAGCAAATTTGTTTTTTGTTATTGTAACATGTAAGAACTTTTTACTGTTTATAACTAAGATTGTGGTGGAAACCACTTTGTCAAACGGGGCCTTAGACTTTTCAAATCGAAAAAATTATTTAGATACATATTTATTTTTCTTAAAATTTTAATTAAATAAATCCTTTTGATCTATTTTGTCATTTTTGTTAATCAATTAAAAAGTTTTTCACCATCTATCCAAACATAAATTTTATTTTATTCTCTTTTTAGATAAACACTTTACATAAATTTTAATTCGTTCCCTATCTAAATAAACACTTTACATGCACATCTAAATATCAATTTGAATAGTAATTTAAATTACACAACTTAAATCAAAATAATATAAATCAATACAATTCAAATATATTTATCAAACAGACACTAAAAGTACACACTTTGGATATATTTTTGAGTCTTGTATTCATTAGTTTTATTTGGAGGCAATTGCTCTAAAAAGAAAAAAAAAACATGGGACTGTATCTGTCTTTTAGTAAAAAAAATAATGACAATAATAATAATCTTAATCATATCTAATGATTTTAAAACATTCACAGAAAAAATTTTATTTAAAAAAAACTCCTTGTAAATATAAGATTGTTTCCATGTTTGAGATTTGATTGCAAAAGGAAAGTATTTTCTAACTTTAAATTATGTGACACGCGTTCAATGAGCACAAATTGGCGGGGGAGGAAGAAATGTTCATTTCCCAACGTTCTTAGAGAGAAATAATCTATTTCTTTTTTAATCACACATCATCATTAATATTAATAGGATTTATAGGTTTTGATTGATAGTACGACTACATTCCAAGTTTTTCTGCATTCAAATTTCTGACAAGGCTTTGATTACATTCACTAATGGTGAAACCTTATTTTTTATATGTGCAGATAGTGGATAGAATTAGAAAAGCAGATCCCCTTGCTTTGACACCTGAAGATGAGCAGGAAGAGCTAAAGAGGCTGCAGGAGAAGAAGGAAGAGATCGATGTGCTAGCACATAGACAGGTCCGGCGTATTCTCCGGATCGGCCTGGTGCTAGCTATGTTGCAGATAGGGCTCTTCTTCCGGCTAACATTCTGGGAATTCTCGTGGGATGTTATGGAACCTATTGCGTTTTTCACCACGACAACCGGTTTAATCATAAGCTATGCATACTTTGTGATGACTTTTAGGGATCCAACTTACGTGGACCTAATGAAGAGGCTCTTTCTCAATAGGCAGAGAAAGTTGTTCAAGAAGTATAGTTTTGATTGTGCGAGATTCAAGGAGCTACAGAAAAAATGCAAGATACGGCACGATGCCACTGCGTCGATCAAGAATCGAGTTGGTTTGGAGGTGGAACTCGAGGATGCTTTACACAAAGATTAACAAGTTGAGTATGGGAAAGAGGGTAACAATTTTTTTGGGATATATACATCTAATAACAATTTGGACCCTCGTGTTTTTAAATAGGTTGGGGGGACTAAATTGTAAGAGATTATTTTTTTCCTCGAGTTCTTCAGCTGACCTTCCAATTTTGGGCACTTGAAAGATACGCGATGCCCTGCATCCACAATGTTATTTTCGCTACAGAGCTGACTATATAAGATCTAACTGGGCTAATAAACTTCATGTCACGTATTTCTCAAAATGAAAGATTAAATTAGTCCTCCACGCAAACGATGTGATGCATTCCTAGAGTTAGAAAAGCTTATATACATTCTGCTTTCTATAAATAAGAAATTCAGCTTCAAGAGAATTTACTAGTTCAGTGACAAATTCTTCGGATGATCCATTGAAGTGCTCCACTATATCTGATAGAGTAACCTGCAGTACATCCACATAGGCAGATTTTTCACGTTCAGAACACCAAACAAAGAACAGAAAAAAGTAACATAAAAAATAGACTTCCTTCCATTGACAAGGGAGATTTCGCATTTCACTCACCCCTTCATCAAAGTTCTTAAGCCAATCTAGTACAGAACTCTCAGTTGCCTTTGACGGTGTGGACTTTTCTTCCGTTGGTTCAGTGACTCTCAGTCGTTTATTTGCTAGAAGATCCTCGGCTGAGCAAACTAAAGCTGTTTCTTCAATATTTTCCAACCGAAAACCAGCCAAGTGGTCAGTATTCTTGGATTCGGAAGGTGTTTTTTTGCATGCATTAATGGAATCCTGCGACGATTCTGAAACCCTGTTCACATGTTCTTCGGCATTCTGGCCGGACAGAATTGCTTCTACAGAAATCCCCCTATGTTGGATTGCCAAGCAAACCTTGATGTGTGAGTAACTTATCTGGCATCAGAAAAGTATACGAGTAAATCATCATTAAGTGATCGCAGTTTCTCCAACCGGTATTCATAGGTAAGACAAATCCCTATAATTATTGGAGGATATACACACACAAAGGCAAATGTTTAAAGGTTTCAAGCTCACATCTTCCGTTAATTCGTTCTTGATAGGCTTCAACTTTTCTTTCGAGCCAACCTTTAAAATGGCACTCTGAATAGCCAAGAACATTTTACGTGTAAATCCGATCTCATGACATAATCTTGTCCAGTCCATTGCAAATCCTTCTTGAGCTGCTTCTAATAGATATTCTAAAACGGTCTGTTCTTTTATGGGAGCCGATCTACCTGGGAAGTTCTGTGAACAAAAAAGAGAAGACAAGAATAATAGCATGAATACAAGGAAAATGATGCAAGTCCTCTTTTTTTCTTTTTCAAAAGCAGAAAAAACATACAGCAATTTTCTGCATCGAGATGCCATCTTCATGCCACATTTTCCAAGCGTCAAACTTTGCAGGTGTTAACTTCCTCTGTTGGCTGGGCGGGCTGGGCACTGGATAGACTTTTCTAGTTGTAGCCGTTTGTAGGCTTACCACTCCATCCATGGAAAGTTTAAGTTGTTGTGAAAGATGCTTAATAATTTGAAGAAAATGGTCTCCATGTTTCATAAGAAAATGCTGCAACATGAGCTTCGTTCAGATTTTAGTTATCAAATATGAAGCAAAAGCTACGTAGGGTGTCTGAACAGCAGTCTTAAAGTATCATCACAAATATCAACGTAAATTTTACTAGAGATATTGTTTCCATTCCTAAGAGAGACCTGGTTGACACCATCAATGTTCGCTAACCGTGCTTTGGTGGATGGTCTAGTCAATGCAATTCTTTTAACTGTCTGGTCACCACATATAGCATATCTGCAAACAAGACGGTATAAGACTGATATAAGTGCCCCTGCCCCAGTTACAGGTAATTTGTGAATTGAAAAGTTTTTAAAACTGGTGCCATTGACAATGTCACTAGAAGAAAAACTTACGGAGCCGTTCCAAGGTGTTTTGCAAGCTTCATTCTTTCTTCTAGAAGCAAATGGTAGAGTTTTGCTTCGCACTACGGATTACGCACAAAAGCAAAAGCAGATAGGTTAACATGCAACAAAGGCAAAAAATGCAAATGCAAAAACAAAAAGATCCAAAATAAGAGATTTCCAATGCCCAAGATGTTTAAAAAAGAAAAACCAAGAAATTGTTCCCCTTTTGGACTGACACTCATGAAGTCCAAAAGGGAACTACAGTTAGGTAGCTTTTAATTTTAGCTGCCACAGAAGAAAAAGAAAAACCAATGCCCAAGATGTTTAAAAAAAGGAGTTACTACAGTAAAAAAAAAGGCACGCAGCATATGAAACGTGCATTCTCTCCTTTGGCAGAACTATTTCCAATTTCTTAACATCCCTTCTGTTGGTGGCTTAATTATGTAACAAAATAACAAGAATAGATGACAAGTAATGACAAACACGAGTTGAATGTCAAAATAAGACAAATTTACGAACCTCAGAAAATCCTTCACTCTCCAAAGTAGCCACACCTTTAATTTCTCCAGCATCACCTAGTGTGCTTGAGTTTTCCTCATCATCGAGCATTTCACTGGTCACAGTCAGAACTAGGGATGGTTGATAATCAGGTGTGGCAGAACTAAGAAATTGTTTCCCTTTTGGACTGACACTGATGCAGAAAGGAAAAAAAGAATTTGTTCATTTTGTTATGGTGAATTCAATAGAAGTATCAGAAGGAACTGCCCTACTATGGAAGATAATAACTGATGGCAAAATTCACCTACTAAAGAATATATGGATGACAATACTGCACCTTATAGTTTTGTAGACATCAGTTACAGTCTCTGTCAAATAACCTGTATAATTAGATAAATTTGAGGGGGGGAAAAAAGAAGCTCAACTTCTATCATCATTCTAATAAGGATGGTAATTCTTGAAAATATAAAACCAGAGGACATGAACAACATCTACTAAGTCCATTTATCAGGCTACCAGAAGAGATGTGCTAAATAATTTCTGTTTTCTACTAGCCAAAATCAGCTAAAAATGTAAGATGTTACATTTGTATACCAGAAGAAATTAACTGGTAAGCAAGTGCTTTCCACCAATTCGCTGAATAATGTTTCCCAAGGCCATGAAGTGGAAGCTTGTCAAACGTCGCATCCACAACTTTTTTTGACTGTCAACCACAAGATGAAACAAATCAGAGAAAGAAGACATAACAATTGAAAGCAATGTAACAAATGATTGGAAGCACAAGATTTATTTATTTGTTTATTGGTCTATAAAAGTTTGAACTGAAGAGTAAAACAAAATGTGAAAACCTTCTCTTTGCATTAAAGATATCACTTGCATGATAGCAAGATACTAATTAGAATTCCATTTAGAAAATACAACAACAATGACAAGAAGGTTGTCAAATGTCAGGATGGACATGTCACAGAAAAATCATTTAAAGCCATCAATAGGAAAACGAATTACAGCACGTGTCATCGATAAGTAATCTAATTTAAGATACTGATAATTTTTTGTGTTCAATACAGAAGCCCTCAACTTTTGTTCCTAACAAATTGTCTATTTTGGCAACTTAACACTCGTCTACATACAAAAAACAATGCAAGCTCCATATTCCTAACAATAGGGAACTTACTCGAGAGCCTCGGAGAATGTCCACAGGCATATTTAATCCCCATTTACCCCTGCATGATAGGATGCAAGCCAACAAAAGGAATGCTTCTTTAGACATGTCACGCTCTTTCTTTGAGCGAATGCAATTATCACAGTTTCCTGCAAACAGAATAACAATTAAATTAGCAAAAAGTTTCATGCAAAAAGAGAGTTAACAGTAACATGGAGAAGATCATGTTGAAACAATGATTTCTGAAGAATCGGGGGGAAAAGACATTTTTAACTGTTCAAAAAGTGAGATATTTCTGAATCAGCTTTCAGATAAACATTTTTTTAAATTATTTGTGTAACTGAGCTATGGGCCTATCTTGAGAAATATGATTTGAAAAACATCAAACAAATAATATGGCTCACTAATTTAAAGAAAAGTGCTATAACATCTAGAGTTCCAACAGGCAAGCTGAAAAAGAAACAGAATAACGACGCAAAACCTAACCACATTTATCAGCTGGAAAATTCTCCCCAAAATGTTGAAGCAAGAACCTTCTTCTGCAAGTCGTCAATACACAATAGTGTTGAGCAGCCATCAAGGACTCCGTAACAGCTTTTCGTTGATTTTCCTGGTAAACAACATCCGTAAGTACTCTCACATGGTATAAATATAATCAACAACAGGTTGTCGAGAAAAAAGCAAAGTACACCACAAATTTAGTTTAATTAATCTGCATATAAGGCAGCCAACTAATTAGGGAGAGTGATGAAACAAATTTTCTAAGAGAAGACAATTCATACTGTTTGTAATTCAGCAGCATAAAAGTCAACTTTTGTGAAGTCACTTCTTGTGTAATAAAGCCAACAAACAGATGCAATGCCATCTCTCCCACAACGTCCGCTTTCTTGGTAGTAGGATTCTAAACTCTTAGGGCAACCATAGTGTATTACTTGCCTTATGTCTGGCTTGTCAATTCCCATACCAAAAGCAATAGTAGCAACCATGACTTGCAGTTCGTCTCTTACAAATAGTCTGGTAAGAAATATAAAACCTAGATTATTTATCTGTGACGGGCACTATTGCAAGCTTATGGCAATTCGAGAAGGGAGGGTTCAAGGATCATATAGATGACATGAGAAGCAAGGAAAGCTGCTGCTCGAAATATAAAACTAATAGAGATGAAACCTGTGGGTCTCAGCACGAGCTCTATTATCCATTTGTCCATGATAAATTCCAGCCTTAATACCCACCTCCTGAAGTGACTTAAATATCTAAGAAAAGACGATGTGGAAAAAAGAATATAAAAAAGTCAGTGACTAATAGGTACAATTGTGAACACGATGAGAGTTCAATAGACAACCAAGAAACTTATAAGAGAGAGTCATAATAAGCAGATATTTTGCTTTGCCAGCGTAAGTAAAAACTAGAAAAGGCAGATAAAAGGTCCCATACAAAAGCAGAAAAGAAGGAAAACAAAAGTATATACCTGCTCAACATCCTTAATGGTTGTGCAATAAACAATGGTTGAACCAGCACTGGCTACAAAGTTTGTAATTTCTTGAACCAGCTCATCCACAGATGACTGACCTCGATTAAAAGACTTGACACCATAGAATAGATTTTTGCGATCAAACGAGCCTATGGAGACATAGGGATTGTTCATCTTTAAAGAATTCATAATATCATGTCGAACCCTGAAATAATGGGTTCAAATAGGGCAAAATCTTAGATAAAATAAAAGCCACTTCCACAAGATCATGAAAGTTACCAGGAATAGGTTTAGGCAAAAATAGTAAAACTTGCAGTCAAGGAAAAAAAAAAGGATAGTGAATATTTAATGAGGGAGGAAGAGAGAGGGAAATGCGCTTCAAGTTCCAAAATATATAGTCAATATAGGGGAGGAAGAGCAAGAGAATCATACTTTTCAGTGGCAGTTGCAGTTAAGGCAACTAATGGAACATCATATAGAATGTTGCGCAACTGATCTAATTGCTTGTATTCGACCCTGAGAATCCAATAGGAGAATTCATTAGAAAATTAGAAAAACATTGAACAAGGAAAGAACACAAAACAGAAACAAGCTTATATTGCACCAGGTAAAAGAATGAAAGAATACTAGGCAACAAGATGGTTTGAGCACCAACAATACCTACCAAGTACAGAATATCAGCAAATGATCAACAATTAGATGGTAATTTGAATAAGACAATGTTGCACAGTTAACAGCCCAAAACACAAGAAACCATACCGAGAAGAGAAACCTAATAACTAGTAAAATAAGTAATGCTTTGTTGCTTACTAATCAGTGGATGAAGAAGGCAATATTAATGGTAAGTAAATATGAAATTCACATGAAATGGTAAAAGAATTTGGAGAATGATGAGAGCCAAGAAACTAGCTTCCTGCCTTTGAAAAGCATACAGGGCCACTTAAATTTGATAAACCAAACATAAATTTATAACTGATCAATTATCTAGCAGCCTAGATGACCACAATGACCATGTTCCTCTTCAGTTTTTTAGCGTCAATGGCAGTAGATACATGCAACAAAAAAGGAAAAAAATTCAAAGGCCTGGAGGCGCAGTCAAACTAGTAACAAGCGAGCATCAATAACCCAGAAGCTGAAAAAACAAATACAAGAATTAGGAAGCCCATTTGTGTAAGAGCAAATCATTTACAATAAAATGATGTCACCATAACATGAACTTGCATGTCCCTATAAGTCTACAAACAAACTCATTTTCATGCACTCCCAGAGAAAGATATATTTCCATTTCTAGCGCTGATATACAATAGTGTTTTAAACATATTTTAGTGTGGATGTACCTTGTTGTGCTTGGAAC
>CAMOHE010050458.1:0-26754 GCA_946598075.1 Artocarpus hirsutus | reverse complement strand
GTTGCTTACTAATCAGTGGATGAAGAAGGCAATATTAATGGTAAGTAAATATGAAATTCACATGAGATGGTAAAAGAATTTGGAGAATGATGAGAGCCAAGAAACTAGCTTCCTGCCTTTGAAAAGCATACAGGGCCACTTAAATTTGATAAACCAAACATAAATTTATAACTGATCAATTATCTAGCAGCCTAGATGACCACAATGACCATGTTCCTCTTCAGTTTTTTAGCGTCAATGGCAGTAGATACATGCAACAAAAAAGGAAAAAAATTCAGAGGCCTGGAGGCGCAATCAAACTAGTAACAAGCCAGCATCAATAACCTGAAGTCATGTCCCCACTCTGATATGCAATGTGCTTCATCAACAGCAAACAGACAAATTCCCACATTCAATAAATTAGACCAGAAGCTGAAAAAACAAACACAAGAATTAGGAAGCCCATTTGTGTAAGAGCAAATCATTTACAATAAAATGATGTCACCATAACATGAACTTGCATGTCCCTATAAGTCTACAAACAAACTCATTTTCATGCACTCCCAGAGAAAGATTTATTTCCATTTCTAGCGCCGATATACAATGGTGTTTTAAACATATTTTAGTGTGGATGTACCTTGTTGTGCTTGGAACATATTTTAGCGTGGAATTGTGGATACAATCATAATTTTTAAACCCTGCATGCAACACACCTTAAATAGTGCTTGGAACATATTTTAGTGTCAAAATATCCAAGTTCTAGCCTACCAAACCTTAATGAAGTGCTGGTGTTCATTCTGAAAAAAGGCCTTTTTTTGTCAGAAAATGTTTGGAAACAATAGTTTGAAGCATGGAGCACAAAGATCATTGGCATATTGATAAATACGATTCAGAGGATTACCTCTTAGGAATCAGGCATGCCTTTTCCGGAGTCATAAACAAGATATTGAAATGACCATTCTCGGCTTTCATCTGGACCGACGAATCGGTCTGAGCACTTCCAAGAAATTCAGCTTTGATGCCCCGTTGTTTCAAAGCCATAACCTAATTACAAAACCACATTTGCATTCTTGAAGTGAAAATGAATCAACAATGTTGAGAATATACCAGCGAACATGCACATTTTTTTTTACCTGATCTTGCATTAAGGAAATAAGCGGACTCACGACAATTCCGGTCTTTCCTAGGACCAAAGGAGGTACCTGATAACTGTTTGGCAAATTCATCATACAATCTTGTAACTGTCAAAAGCCATTGAATTAAGACCCAAAACTACATGGAGAAGCAGAGAGAGGAAAATCTGAGAAAGGTTAAGCTTTACCATAAGGATTTTCCGCTGCCAGTGGCCATGACCACCAAGCAGTCCCTTTTTTCTAGAATTTTCTCGATAACTTCCTTCTGATACGGTCGAAATGAAGAAAATCCAAAGAAATTCTGCAACCAAGAAAATCAATAAAATAGCAACTGATTGATTTCCTACGAAACAATCAGACCTAAAGGAGAACATAAAAAAGAAAAAACTAGAAATGATCAACCCTAAATGTAACTGGTAGACAAATTTTCTTAGAGAGAGAATGCTTACTTTAAGAGTGGACTCCATTTTTGAAAGCTGTTCCGGCGATGAGAAAATGGGTGTACGGTCGGGGAAAGGAGAAACTTCCGAGGTCTCGAGAAAGGAGACTGCTCGGACAAAGTATATCGAAGTGAGATGAATGAAAAGGATATGGGCAACACAATCTTTCCCGCCGTTTCCTTGAGGCCGAAGAACAGGCGGCCGAAAATTTCGGACTGTAGCTTTGGGCTTTCATCACCAAAGGACGATATTTCTACACTGGCGTATTTGGCATTGCTTTGAAGGCCGATTTTAACTTCTGTAATCCCCTTGGCAGATTTTGCTTTTAAAAAGTTTCTTCTAAAAATTTTGTCCCATACGAAAAATTAAAAAGTAGATCAGGATTATTTTTGCACAGTAACTTTTGTTTTTGTAATTTAAAATTATTAAACTAACTTAATAAGAATACATAATTTTTAATATACCTATTTTTTTATAATAAATTAAAATAAATCAAACAACACGTTAAAAATTAAATAGAGTGATATTTTTAATTAAATTAGAATTAAAAAAACAAACTTATTGTTGAAAAAAATGAATTAGCTAATAGAACTACATTAAAAATTATTCAGTAACAATAAAAATATAATATATAATGACAATAAAACATCTTTTTAGTATTTTAATGTATAAATATTATGTATATTGACATTAAAATTAAAATTAATTAAAATTAAAACTATAAATGTACTTAGTAAGTTATATTTATTTTCGTCATCATGTATCTCCTCATCAATTTTATTCATAGGCCAAACACCTGCAACTTTGATTCTACTTTTTACAATAGTTTTGAAAAAAAATTTACCAAATGACTACCTATTTTTGGTCCACAGCATAACACAGCAATGTCAAACTGGTCCTTAAGTGAAAATACCACTTCAATGGTTTTGTTTTTCAATCTTACCATTTATATGAAAAAGTTTGAAACAAGCCACTTCTAAAAAAATAAAAGACATAATTAATTACAAGTATTTTAAATTTAAGTTAGGCAAATAAATATTAACTAAGAGTATTTTGGTCTTTTTAACAATGAAAAAAATAAATTATAAAATACAATAGTAATAATAAAGAAGTTATATACTACTTAATTTACTCTGAAGATAACCCTTAATACGGAAATGCTACCTAATACCACAGCTTCCAAAAATTTTCATTGATGAAACCATTTGCCTCCATTAGATTAAATATTTAATGGTGAAAAACAAAGAGGCTTACTGTAACTTGAATGAGGTCATAAACACCATATTTATATGAATAAAACACTGAACATTAAAAAATCCTAAAAAATATCTCAAATAATTTGACCAGAATTTGAAAAACAATGATAATTTGATCAGAACTTTTTATTTATTTGAAAATTAAAAGCAATGAAATGTTAATTAAATAGATGTTGTAAAATTAATTGAGATGCTAATGATGATTTAATTAAAACTGGCACAGTAATTAAACCCAATTAACATAATCAATCATAATTAAAATTTTAGAGTGCTACAACAAGATGGGGCATATAAGCTTCTAGAAGGTTCCTAAACCCACCCTCATATGAAAGAGAAGCTAAAAAAATGGGGGAAGGTTATTATCACAAGTGTAACCTTTAAAAAAAAGGAAAAAAAGTGATGCAAGAAGCTAAAGAACACACACAAAATAAAAAGAGAAATGAAAAATAGTAAGCTTCAGTCAATCCTAGAGAACTATGAAAAGCTTGATTCCTTTAAAAAGGATACGTGGGTAATCTAATGATAAACTAGATGTAGCTACAAAAAAAATTTAAAAAAAAATACTTAGTACTATGGATGGCTTGATCTTTTAAAAATGATACGTAGTAAATTAATAATAAACTGAATGTAGCCACAAAATAAATAAAATACATGTCCCCTAATCATGGAAGGCTTGATTTCTTTGAAAAGTATACGTAGACAATCTAGTACACAAATCCAGATCAACCATAAAATTAAAAAAAAAAAACAAAACAAAACAAAACAAAAAACAAAAAACAAAGTTATTCTCCCCAAAGTTCATAAACAGATATAAAAAAAAATATTGCAATTGCAAATCAAATATGGTAAAACAAACAAAACTACAAAATAGGTTTAAAATAAATGCCTTGAACGTTACTCGAGCATCGTACATTTTCGTCAACGACATGTACATGCTCCAGAGGCATCTATTGAACCATAATATATATATATATATATATATATATATACACACGATGATAAGAAAAGAGATTCTCAATATCAAAATGAAAAAAAGGAAGCTATGTTGGGTGGTGATCTTAAATAAAAGAAATTAGCCAATCACAATTGAGCATTGTGAGAATGAGCCAATTAGATAAAAGGTTGTGAATCAAAATAAAATAAAATAAAATAACAAACCAAAAGCTATTCGCACCAAAAACACACATGGGGTTGCATAACTTCCTTAAGGGAGAACATCCATGTGAAAGGAAATCAACCAATCGCATTCGAGTGTTAGAAAATGGACTAATAACATAAAAGGATATGGATTAAAAAAAAGATAGTAAAATAGCCGTTTGTAGACGAGGATGAAAACCAACCAACCGTTTTGCCTACAAATAAGCAACATCAGATGCTAAGGGGGGCAGACGAAAGCCACGCATATAGAGAGTTTTCTTAGAAGTAGGGCCGGCAATATGGATTGTGACACAACTACACAACACTAACCCGACACAAATTTTTGTAGGTTAGTGTCAAAAAAATTAAGCCCGGTTCAGTTTAGTGTCAACCTAAAATTGACCCGTCCAAAAACAGGTAGGGCTCATGTCAACCCGCCTAACCCTAAACTAACCCGTTTATATTTATTCAAATATTTTTTATTATGTTATTATATATCAGATCAGATATAGACAATAGTATAACCCTAAATATCAAAACCTTACCTCTCACTTTGAAAAACAAATCAGTTCCATTATCCTATCCTTGTTATGATAGCTCATGGCATTTTAAGCATTCCGGTATCAAAGTTGCATTAGAATTCGCATTTAATAATAGTATCAACAATTGTTGTGATAGCTCATGAGATATTTTGGACTTGTTGGATGTTTTTTAAATTTTAGGATTGGACTTTTTTGTTGTTGTGGTATGAAACTCATATAATTTTATGTTTGTTTTTGTGTTATATATATTAGTGTAGGTAGGTAATAGGTGGGTTGTGGGTCACAATCGTGTTACAGGTTAAAAATGAGTCACAGGTAATTTTTTTTTTTACATTACGCTTAAAGAACAGGTTGGCACGGGTCGTGTTCGTGTCCACTAGTACTAAAACAGGTTGGGTTAGGGTTGAGAATTTTCAACCCATTCGTATCACAGGTTGGGTTAGTGTCGACCTAATTTTTGTAAAAATTGACCCCAACCCGACACTAACACGACCCATTGATCGATTTGCCACCCCTCTTAGAAGGAAAAAGAGGAGAGTGAAAAAAAAGAGAGTGAAATTAGAGGAAAGAAAAATATATTATTTTGTTTGGTCTCTTTTAATTTTCTACTTAAAAAATAAAAAAATAAAAAAATATTTTCTCTTTTTTTCATTGTTTTTATTAAAAATGTAACAATGGACCGGGGCCCGTAGGCTTGCCCAGGCCCATCTTGATATAGTGATAGGGCACGTCGGCATGGCCTGTCACTATTCAAGGCACAGCCCAGCCCATAAATATTGGTGGGCTTAGTTGGGCCAACATTTTTTGGCCCATGGGCCAGCCCAGCACTGCCCATAAAAAATCATAAGTTAAGTAGGCCAATAATGGGCCGGCCAATCCTGACCTGTGTAAGGCCTATATAGGTCCACAATAGGCTGGCCCACAAAAGGCCCACTGTAGCCTAATTTCATTTATATATAAATATATAGATATATTTATATGTTCATTCATGGGTGAACATGGCTGAATATAGACTTTTTCTTGTTGAAAGCCTCACACATTATATCATGGCAAGCTTTTTTTTTATAGTAATTTTGTAAACATCTTATGTATAATTATCCTGATTGTACTATTTTTTCCTTACCAAGGATTTTCCCATTGGGTTTACCTTGAAAAAGTTTCTAATGAGACAACCGTAAATAAAATATCTCATTTCACATTTCCATTAACTATTTAAACTTTTATATCTATTAGCTTGTTTAAAAATTCAAAAATAAAAATAAAACTTGAAAATTGCATGCTTAGATAGGCTAGCCTATCTAAACCTATGATTGGTCAATATAGGCCTACTCATCCTAACTTGTAGATAAACTCGAATGGGCTAACCCATTCAAGGCCCATGGCAAGGCCCAGCCTGGCCCACGTAAAATTGTCACGTGGTGTGGGCTAAGCCGTGGCACGTGGGCCTAATTAGAACGGGCCAGGCCAGGTCAAGCCGGCCTGTTCTTACATCTCTAGTTTTCATGGGTTTACCATTCAATTAGTTGAAAAAATGAGATTGTAAGCTGTAAAACCTTAAAAAAAAAATTACAAGTTTTAAAACTCTAAAAAGAATATGACATTACGAGTTCGTAAAATCTCATAAACTAGGTTGCAAGTTTTAGAACCTCTTTAAAAAAATAGTTGTAAATTTTAAAACTCTAAGGGGTTGTTTGGTATTGTTCTTAAAATAGGTAAAAATGTTTTTGTTTTGAAAAATAAGAATTTTTTAAGAATTATGCTGAGAATGTTTTTAAATTTTTTGCCTTAAAAAACGTGTAAAAATATTTTTAAAAATTTTGAGTACAAAAACAGACGGGGCTTAAATAATTGAGATTTATTGCAAGTTCATTGAATCTCATAAAAATGGGGTTGTAGGTTTATAAAACCTCTAAAACAAATAGGGTTGCAAGTTTTAGAACTCTAGAAAATATGAACTTGCAAATTTATCAAGTCTCATAGAAAATGAGGTTTAACATTTTTAACCTTTCTCCAAATGTAAGAGTTGCAACATTTTGAACTCTAAATGGAATGCTAATTTATCAAATCTTAAGAAAATGCCTCTTGTGCTAATTGACCAAAAAAAATAATGAAAGCCATATGCATAGTAATGCTTATGAGGAAGGAAATGCTTCATGAAATGCATGCAACATCAAACTCTAAACAATTCCACGCTACATGGCCAACGAAAATTTAAAGCCTAGCATACAAGAAGAGTGACTATTAACCATCGGTTCCTATTCATAGCTTTTATATTAAACCAAGAAAGCACGTCTAGAGAAATAAATGGGTAAAAAAATTAAAATAATAAACTCTCTTAAAAAATAATTATATAAATAATCACTCTAGGTCTTGAAGTGAACTATATTTGACCTGATTTTATAAATAGATACAAAAACAACCTAGCAAATAAAATAAGTGTGATTCAAAATTCAAAACATATAGGAAAAAAATTCTTAAAAGTCCAAAATAAGGTCATTCACCTCAAAATCAAACAAAATTAAAAAATTTGGCCACAAACTTGAAGAGGATATTTATCTCCCAAAATAACAAAAATAAAATCCTTAATCTAAAATTCCTTAAGAACTACAAGTGGCTTGATCCCTCAACATGGTATGCAGGCAACTCGGCTAAATCCTTCCCGAATGCAGCCACAAATTTAAACAAACCCAAATCCACCCCCAAATGACACAAGTAAATTCCATATTATCATATTAGAATCAAAGGGTTTTCTCTTGTACCAAAATATTGTAATTAAGAGGTTATTCTTATAATCGTAAATGGGTCGAACTTAAAAATAATAAGTTCCTATGCTACCAAATCTTAGTGTAGGTGAAATTATGTTGTTGTGAAATTATATATAATTATATTAATAATATTTTCGCCAGTCAAGGAGTAATTTTATCAAAAATGTCATAAGAGGAATAATTATGATGATAGCTACACAAAGGAGTTTCAATTTTGGTTCTTCTATAGGTGGTTAGTCTATGAAAATCAAGAGATATTCTTATTCTAATTTGCATCTATTTGAATATTTTTAGTACTAATGCTACTTGACACTAATTTTCCTTGTATCACAGGATTTAGTCAATTTCAAGCATACATTATTGTTTTTTAGCATTGATGTCTTTTGATTCTTTTTGAAAAGAATGGAATCAAACCAATGATTTGAACCATAAATACTGTAAAGCTTTCACATATTACAGTAAAAGTTACAATGTAAAGCTTTCATATGTTACAATTCTTAAACCCAAACTAATGATTTAAGCTACTTTTCTAAACAAAATAATAGACTAGTTGTAGGGCTACATACAGAGGATGTCGGATAAGATAAATTTGATAAATTTTTTAAGGTAATTATTTTTAAGCACATTCCAAATATTATTTTAATTTTTCTTGAAATATGCTTATCATAATATGAAATATCTTTAAAGACAACTTTTTATACCCGGGTATTATATTTGGTATTGGCATTGTTTTTTGGTGTTTTATTTAAGTATTAAATTTATAATTTTATCCTATTTGAGTTTTTGTATTATTAGTTTTACATGCTTAATTATAGAGTCAAAAAAAGGAGTTTAACGATACCTTTTGTAGTTTGAAATTTTTAAAAAATAAAAAAAATAATGAAAATAAAAAACCTATCATATATTCTTAGAAACTACAACTTTATTTTCACTTGTAATGATTTAGTTTCAACGTTACTTTCTTGACTTTTTGAACATGGCCAACAATGTAAAGAATTTTTAAAACTCTCTATCGTTGTACTCTTTTATCAGTTATTTTCATTTTAATTTTAGTTATAATATCAATATCTTTATGTTTTTGAGTGCATAAGGTTTCTTATTAATAGAACCTATTTTTTTTCCTATTTTAAACATCCTAAGAGATATTTACACAATGCCACTAATTGAAGCAACCCAAAAATAACTTTTCTTGTAGTTTGATTAATTCCTATAAAGATATATTTCTTAGGATTGGTCTTAAATCCAACACCTATGATGATAAAAGTGTCGGATTGATCAGTGAAGACAACACATACCATTGGATCAGATATGGATGGTGCTGCACGGTCCAAAGGGCAACCTTCACTTTTTGAGAAAATTACACCTTAAGCTATTTTTATGCCATAAAAAAAAAAAGTTAAAGCCTATTGATGAGACTTAAAAAATGTACTTTTTTAACGTTAAAATTAAGCATTTTACATTAATATTTCTCATAAAACTCCTCAATTATAGCAATTTTGTGCTAAACAGTGTTTTAATATCTTAGTGTGTAAATATATCTAAAAATGTGTTTTTAGTGTGTTTTTATGTTTAGTAATATTTTTGGTAATTTTTAGAATAATTTTTTTATGTTTTATAAGTGTTTAGTTTGTAAATAATCACAATAAAAAATATATTGTATGATTTTATTTCGAGTATTAAAATATTTGTAAATAAGTTTTAAGCCTGCAAATACGTTCTATTATGTCTCTAGTAATTTCTAAAAATAATTCCAAGTCTTAAATAGCATATCTGTTAAGGTTTTTCAATTTTAGAAATTTTTATGTATTTTTAGTAATTTTTGTGTGTTTTATTGTAAAATAAATATTTTTAATTATTGTGAAAATTATGTTTGTAAAATAATTAATTTTGGTTTGTTTATTTTATTTTAGATTTGAAATCTGGAAGAAAAACAAAGAAAAATGGCACAAAAACAGGCAAAAATGGACCTCAAATGCTCAAGAAATCAAAAAAATAAAAATAAAACAAAATCTGATATTTGATGCAATATTATCCATCGGATCAGATTCAGATCAATGCATCTTAGCCGTTCGTGGGTTTTGTCCCGCCGATCACTTACATTATGGTGGCAAATGTGCGTCCTCTTCTCATCCGTCGGATCAGCTTAACAAGACTAAATCCCAGGGTCAAAAATGAGTCAAAGTCTCGCAAGTTGACTTTCTTAGGTTGACCGCATAGGTGTCGTTTAGTGCGTCAAAGTCAGCAATCTAAGTGCTGTTGTGCCTCCATTTCGTGTGCCGCATCATACTGGATTACCCAGATTTTTAAGCCTCTTTTACACTAATATGAGAGAGAAAAAAAAGAAAAAAATAATAATAAAAATCAAAATTAGTTAAGGAATAATAGAGTGGTTGATTATAAATCATTCCAAAAAATTTTCCATCATTTAAATTGTATCCTCCATCATTCTCAACTTAAAAATATCTTAATAAAATAATACAAATAATTAAAAAATAAATAATATAAAAATCTTGTAAATAGTAGATTTTCTTTTAGTATAAATACTCCCCTTTCCCTTCATGTAAGATATACCATTCTCCTTTGGAGAAAATTCTCTTCTTCCTTCTTCTTAGGTTAGTCCTCTTCTAAATTTTAGTTTTATATCTTTGTAAAATAATTTTAGTTTTTATGTTGTAAAATAGTTGTGATCAATTAAAATATGTGTGTTTCTACTTTCATCATGTCCTTCTAAATTCTACTTTGCTGGGGAGAGAGGAGGATATTCTAGCAAAATTAAGGTAAATATTTTTAGTGTTTCAAATTTTTCTAAGTTGTTATAATGTCAAAATCATTTTTAGAAAACTCATAATTTTCATGTTAACTTAACTAAAATTCTTGCAAAATTATGTTTTGATTTATTATAGACATAAGATGGCACGAATAATGCTTAAGAATACTTTTATTATTCGTAGACATGAAATGGCATGGTAAATACTTGACGGTAAATTTTGTCGGTAATTTTAGTAGGTTAATTTGAAAACATACATATTTGTTAAACATGAGTTTTTGATGCATTATAGACATGAATTGGCACAATGAACACTTGATAACTCTTGATTTATTGTAGATAAAAGATGACATATTGCATACTTAAACCATGTTAATAAATAAGTTTAGAAAAACTAAAACATATTTAAATTAATTGTCAGAATTGAACCTTTAATCCTCGGTGTTTATTAAAATTATTGTTACCTTTAAAATTAATTGCACTTATTGTTAAAGTTTCATCTCCTGAGTTAAATTTTGTTTATTAAAGTTCCATTTACTATTCAAATCTAAGCCACATTTCTTGTTGTTAAAATTACAAAAAAAAAAAAAATTTAAAAATGTAAATATTGTAAATAAATTGTGAATAAAATTAACTTTTATTTTCATATTCTTTAGCTAAACATAATAGAACTAATATATTAGACCTTTACAATATCTTTTCCCTATGGGATCGACCTCGAACTCATTGAGATTTGTTACTTGGATAACCTTATACTTGAGGTTATATCGGACATACTTTTAGACCCGAACACCTGTTATACAACAAAGCAAAGTATTACAAAAGACTAAAGAGAAAAAGAGATAAAGCACAAGAGAAAATGAGAAACAACTATTCTTTCACTTGTGAGGGATGAACATACAAGCTTAGCACAACCTCTATTTATAGGCCGAAAATTATAACTAGAGGTAATAGTAATAGATATAACTTATATAGATTATATATACAATTAAGAGAGACATAATGTACAATATTAAGAGGGATTCAGTAGTGAGATAATGTGGTCTAAGTGTAAATTGTAAATTTGCAATAAAAACTTTGAATATAACTCATGGCATACCAAGAGCCACACATACGCATCCTTGATTCACAATACTTCCTCTTGGATATCTACCATACAAAGAATATGCCTCATTAAAGACCTTAATAAGAAAAAACCCAATAAAAAAAATCTTAGTAAAGGAAAAAAGAGTACATAATTTTTGTATGCTCTGTATTTAGGATTGTCACAGTAAAAACCTTGCTAGAAAAATCCAACAAGACAAAAACCTAGGCCAAGGGAAAAACAATACAATATGCAGTGTCTCCCCATCATGTCAACATCTATTCTTCAAGGATCTCCAAGTCGATGCATACCAATTTTTTGTATCAACTTCTCAAATGTTGTTGTAGGAAGTGCCTTTGTAAACAAATATGCCAAGTTGTCACCAGAGCGAATTTGATGCATGTTGATTCCTCCTTTCTTTTGAAGCTCATGCATGACAAAGAATTTTGGTAAAATGTGCTTTGTTTTGTCTCCTTTTATGTAACCCCCTTTAAGTTGGGCAATCCAGGCTGCATTATCTTTATACAACGCAGTTGGACTTTCTTTATTGAATGAAAGATTACATGTTTCTCTTATATGTTGCACCAGGGATCTTAACTATATACATGCTCAACTTGTCTCGTGAATTGCCAATATCTTAGCATGATTTGAAGATGTGGCAATTAGGGTTTGCTTTGTCGAGCACCAAGACATAGTTGTATCACCATATGTAAACAAATAACCTGTTTATGATCGTGCCTTATGTGGATCAGACAAATATCTTGCATTTGTATATCCAATTAATTCCGACTTAAAATCCTGTGCATAATTATCTATTGTTCCATGAAGATAACAAAGTATTTGTTTGACACCATACCAATGTCTTCGAGTTGGTGAAGAATTATATATTGCTAGTAAGCTAATAGAGAATACTATGTCGGTCTTGTGCAGTTAGCAAGATACATTAATACACCAATAGCACTAAGATATGATACTTCTAGACTAAGAATTTCTTCATCGTCATCTTGAAGATAAAAAGGATTTTTTTTCACATCAAGGGATCGTACAACCATGAGAGAACTCATTAGATGGGATTTATCCATATTAAAATGCTTTAATATCTTTTCAACATATGTTGACTAATGAACAAAAATCCCTCATAATAAATGCTCAATCTGCAAGCCGAGACAAAATTTTGTTTTTCCTAAATCCTTCATATCAAATTCATTTTTCAAATATGTTATCGTATATGTAAGCTCTTCATGAGTTGCAATGATATTCAAATCATTAACATAAACTACAATAGCAAATCGAGACTTCAACCTTTTAATAAAAACACATGAGCAAATTATATTGTTAATATATCCTTCTTTTAAATGATATTCATGGAGACGATTATAGCACATGTGTCCAAATTGCTTTAATCCATACAAAGATCTTTATAATTTAATTGAACACATTTCCGAAGGTTTTGAATTGCATGCTTCAGGCATTTTTTTGGCCTTGAGGGACTTTCATGTAAATGTCACTATCAAGTGACCCATACAGGTAGGCCGTTACAACATCCATTAGATGCATGTGAAGTCCTTTTGAAATTGCCAAGGTAATAAAAAATCTAAATGTAATTACATCCACCACTGGTAAATATGTTTCCTCATAATCAATAATAGGACTTTGCGAAAAGCCTTGTGTGACAAGTCATGCTTTATATTTGACAACTTTATTTTTCTCATTATGTTTTTGCACAAATACCCAATTGTAGCCTGCAGGTTTTACACCTTCAAGTGTTTGGATAACAGGCCCAAAAACTTGACATTTTTTAAGTGAATTTAATTTTGCCTAGATTGCATCTTTCCATTTGGACCACTCATTTCTACGCTAACATTCTTTAATGGACTTTGGTTCAAGATCCTCGTTTTCTTCTATAATATCAAAAGCTATTGCATATGCAAATATATTGTCCACAACAATTTCATTTTAGTTCTATCTCTTTCTTGAAGTGACATAGCTTACTAAAATCTCTTTGTTAAAATGTATTTACCAAAACAACTGAAACTTCTTTCATTGCAACAAAAAACTTCTACAGCAGTATCCATAGTCTGACCTTCACATTTGTCCCGCCACAATGTTGAGCTCATCAACAAGTCATACAAGTCTCTAGTAAGACTACTTACTGTATGAAGGAATTTGTACTGTGCTTTTACTCAGTAAATTTAAACATAATCTCACAAAATATAAAACATTCATCATAAAACTTTTTTCTTGAAACCTTTCTCATAAAATTCTTCTATGAACCTTTCTCGTAAAACATTTTTCATAAATATTTCTCATAAAACATTTCTCACAAAACATTTTTCACAAACGTGTTCCTTATAAAATCATTTCTTGAAAGAAATGCAAGCAATATAAAAATGCATGATTCCATTTATGTTCCTTATGAACTTCTTATCATCATTTTTATCTTCCTTGAACTTCTTACTATAATCCATAACTTATTTGAACTTCTTATCATCGTTCTTATCCTTTTTTAAACATTTGAGCTTAAGTCTTCGTACCAACAATATTGATCATGAGATCACATCTTTAACGCAACATGACACTTTCCTTGTAGAAGACTTAAGACCATAGAACAATGAAGTCATACCCTGTGATAACTTTTAACCCTCACATCAAGGAGGCTGATACGATACTTTCTTATCTTGTGCTTTTTGATTTAGATTACTGATCTTGTAATCTTAGCGATCATTATGTATGACATAACTTAATGTCTGAAACAATAATAATTACAAACACGTTGCAAATCATGACTTGATCTTTAAAACATTATACATAACGAATGCAAACATACTTTAAACATAATAATTGCAAATATATTGTAAGTCTTGACTTGATCTTTAAAACATTACGTATCACAAGTGCAAACATATTTCATGAATATATTTATAGTATTTGAAAATGATTTTTTCACACCATATGTGAGATTTGAGATTTACCTAGACATAGCTCTAGCATTCCCATTACTTTCCTTTTCCTTTTATAAGCAGCTTTGTGTCATGTTCAAATGACATCAAACTATTAGCTAACCTTTCTTATTATGAACCTACTTGATCTATAATGGAACTTAAACATTAATCGTTTGTTTCTTTTACTTAGCCTTATTTCCTATCGTTTCATTTCTTCATTACCTAACTTGAGTGTTCCTTGATCAAATCCCACGTCTTACTAGACTGTTTTCATTACTTAACATGATACAAGAATTAAGGGCATTTTGCTAATTTGAAGTGATTGGACTCCATTTTATCTGTTCTATAAAAATGATGATTTTACCCTCAATGGGTTTTCGTAAGTTTCATAACTTCACTAAACTTCTCATTTTACTTTAGCATCCCTATACTTACGGGTTTCAAAAAAATTTCTGCTAAAGGTTTTTTTTTCCTAAATTAGATGTTTCGAGGTCTGTTTTGGGTTTTTTCCAAAAAATAACCATTTTTTCTAATGGGTCTTAGAAAACTTTCAAGTATGTTTTAAAGAAAACTTACATTTTTTTGCTTCTTGTAATGTTGCAAAAAACAAAACAACTATTTTCATCTTGCGATAAATCTATTTTATCGAAACTTTATGATTTGAGCCGTAATTTGAAAATCTTGACCATTTTGTCCTTGGCATGTTTTTCTTAGAAAATTCCTAAATTCTTTTGGGATTTCAATCATAAAATTACTTGCTTTTCATAACCATACAGAAAGTCATTTTTACATAGTGAAAATTTTTGTTTCACATAGTTTTACGGTTTTGGCCTAAACATAAAATCTTGATTTTTTGCCCCAATCCCAAAAATACCTATCTGATACCAAAACGTCTAGTTTTTTTGCAAGGACTAAAACATAAAATAGCTCCTTGGTTTCATTCAAATAATTTTGAAACGTTTTCTTTATTTCAAAATTTTATGATTAAAATCTCGTGAAACTCATATCTTAAAATAAGTTTATAATTTTTGTGAACCGTCTGTGAATTTTAACTATTTCAACAAGATCTATAACTTTCATGTTTTAGCTTTGTCAAAATCATTTATCTTCATAGAGTTTTTGAACAGGCAGCATTAAAACCTATATTTTTCAAGCTAATCCGATTAGAATTTGAGTGGGATTTCTTTACAAAAATTGTTTGGATAGACGTTTTCAACAAATCTCGTGTTGAATGTAGAAAATAATTCTGCCTCTAAAGGCCTCAAACACTTAGATTTTCAAAAATGGCCTTAAACATACTTTTTTCTAGTAACTTTCTTAAGCTTATCTTTCTAAGGTTTAGTGACATTTAAATCTTTCCAAATGTATTATCAAGCACCTAATACTTATAAGGTTTTAAGTAAGAAAAAGGAAAGCATGACAAACTTTGCCTTAAACACCAAGTTTTAGCATTTTAAGTGCTTGATAAAACGTTTTTGGATCATGGCATAAAATGAAAATATTATGGTATTTTAGTTTTAGCATTTTAGTCTCTTAACTATTTAATCTCATCATCATCATCATTATAACACATAAACTAAATATAGCATAATGTTTTTCTTACAAGCCATAGTTTATACCATTCATCAAACACTTTATTTTCATAATGAAAACATAACCTTTAACATAGCTTCAAGAGCTAGAATTTTACCTAATCATTTTCCTAGTGTTTGTCCTTACTTTTGGTACTTGATAGCTTCTCCAAATCCTTAACAACAATCTATAACACATCCTATACAAATCATCTCAAAACTTGCTCAAAAGCCCTAAATCACAATTGGTAAAATTTTGAGTTTTGCCTTAAAGCTTCTTAAACTTCCATTGGAACTCCTGTTCTTGTTTCTTTAGATAATTTAGAGGCTTAAATCATCAAAACTTTGAGAGAGAAAACCATAAGGATGGGCGGCTTCTTGAGGAGAAAAATGCATGAAATTTTCATGACTTTAACAAATTTTTTCCTCAAAAACACCCTTAAGTATTTATAGAACCAATCCTAGGGACTAAAATGCAAAAATTCTTTGCTTCCCTCCAGATGCCATATCTAGTTGTCCCAGGGGGAGATGTGGCAAATTTTCATCCTAATAGGTGTCACTTTGGTGGGTTATCCACTAGGCCCTTAATTGCATAATTGCAAAACAATTAATCTCAGGACCAAATTGCAATTTCAAAAAGTTACTCGCACTACTTGTTAAAAACCAATTCTATTAAGGGAAATGTAGAAAAATTTCTACCTTAGGTGTGTCACCAAGTGGGCTCCTCATCGTTACTTCAAAAATCCAAATTTACATTGCAGTGTGTTTTTCTATACTATCGGTATATTTTCTCATACTGTCAGTATTCTTTCCCATACAGTTTTTCATGATCCACAAGATTACATATCATCTATACAGTGTAATTCTTATACTACTTAACTTTATATAGTCTAATTTTTATACTGCTTAACTTTATATAATCTAATTTCTATATTGCATAACTTTATTAGTGTAACTTCCATACTACATAACTTATCAGTATAATCCCTATACTGCATCATTCTCAAACAAGATAATTTTGTACTACTTGATTTTATAATGTATAATTTTTATATTTTTATATAGTATTTTTCTTATATAGCATTTCTATTCCAAAATCTGTTGCGACACATTATGCAATAATTAATAAGCTTTCCAGCTTATCGTTATATTATTCCTTCTTTGTTTAAGACTGGCATGATTTTTAATCTTAAAAATCCTATAATTACTCTTATGGAATTTATCATAAAAATCAGATTTAAATGATAATCCTCATAACACATATATTGCTAAACTTAAATCTTAAATATTATACATATAATGAACTTGAGAATTTTTCGGGTATTATTGATGAACTCAAAGCCATCTCGAAGCTCAAGCCAAGCTTATTGAAGAAAGATCATGATTTGTCCCCTAATTCACCAATATGCTTGTCACTCAAAAAAGACCTTGATTTTTTCTCAGGAAAATTTGCATTTCTTGATTTGGCTTTTCAAATTAAGGATATTTATTCTACATACAAAAGTCAAAATTTGATTTCTACTTATACAATCAGAAGCTTATTTTAGACTAGAATGTACAAAGAAAACCAAATTTTGTAATTTTTAGTTATTGTTTTTATCGCTAAAACATCTTAGGGAGTGTTCGAGAATCAAGTTCTAAAATCAAAGTTTCAACTCCTACAATATAAAACTTTCACGTACTATAATGTGAAGAAAAAATATGCTACAATATAAGTTCTTGCATGATGTAACGTTTTAGTTCCAACTTAGTTTTTAAACACTATTAATTTCAAAAACTTGCATTTACCGAAATAAAATGAAATAAAACTTGCAATCACAGCATTTAAAACTTGCAAAAGCAAATAAAAGGAAATATTCACAAATGCACTTACCGAAATTGAATATATAATTTAATGATAATTATGAAAATTAAATACTTGCTTATTTGAACCCTGATTAGCACTACCGAAGTAGCCGGTATAAGTTTTTGAGATATGCCCTTTAGGATGCCCTCTGTACTACCTCAACTCTGAAGGTTTCGAAGATAAAAACTTAACCATCTGATAAATTTCATACTGGACAACGTTTGAAAATTGTCTAAAAACGTAAGAGAATCTGGGGCAATCTCAGCCCAAGATTGGAGTGTTTCGAAACAATGTCAGTTCTGAGCTTGATTTTATTTTCACAATTTTTTTTTAAATCATATTTTCAAATGCCTCGAAAATATTAAAAAATACAATTCTTTAGACACATAAAATACAATTCTTACCTCAATTCCTCCTTAGACAGTGCTAGAATTCAGCTTTCCTTTTGAAACTTTCATTTTTAGAGAGAGAGAGAGTAAGAAACGAGAAAAAGAGAGGACGAAATATTTAATGGTGCCAAGGAGTGATTTACATATGAAAAGGAAATAAAAGGAATTCAAATCTAACATTTTTAAACACATAAAACCGGAATTTTTAAATAGTTAAAAAATAATGCAATGTAATTAAAAACATACACTAATAAAATTATTTAAATTTGACACACTAATTAAATTATATTAACACAATTAACCTAATTTAAAATTCATGGGTGCTACAACCATCCTCCGCTAGACCCTCTACTCCACCACCCGTATGGCGCTCTGCAACAAGAACAATTACAGTCGACCTCGTCACCTATGAAAGCATTCATGCTTTGCTTTTTTTATTTATGATTTTTAAACCATATACTATATTTAAATTTCGAGGACGAAATCGAAAACATAAAAGAAAGAGAAAACGAAGAATTGGAAAAGAAAAGAAAAATATGTGGGATCCACTATTTTAATCTGCAAGAGTAATCCTAAACGTCCCGAGGGTGGCGAGAACTCGGTCCTATGTGACTGCAACAAAGAACTCTGAAGTGGCAATGTGTTTCTCAATAAGACTTTTCATGTGGCTCTATTTTTGAAAGGATTCCATGTGGCTTTTCTTTGCAACTATGAAATTATAGGGCAATTTTTTCTCGACAACAAAATAAATAAATAAATAAATAATTGTTTTTTTTTATTTAGATTAAAAAACAATTGTTTTTATCAAAACTTCGGTGAAGGCAAGGATCGCAGCCACCACGACAATGGCGTGCCCGTCATGGTCGCGGGGGAGGTCCTCACTGTGGGCGATGAGTTTTACAGTGAGAATTTCTCTGTAGGCATTCTAATAGGAGCTTGCTTGTCGATGTGGCGGTGATAAATGACGAAGCTCCATCTTCAGTTCTCTGGCAGTTTGACCGAAGAAGATGGAGAAGAGACGGAGGGGGGCCTTTTGTGGCCGAAGAAGCTGTGAAAACACTTTAAAGATTTTTTGAGTCTATATTGTGCGTTTATTAGAAGATTGTAAATGATTTCCAGAGCAACCTCATGTGAGGCTCTCAAATTAGAATAATATTTGCAAAGGAGAGAGTATATAACAAAGAAGGTGGCATTAGAGGAAAGGGAAGGCAGTTTTAAAGGAGATAGTACGAAAGTTTTTGACATGGTTTCGCTTTTAATTTTCTTCTTTTTTTATTTGAGTTTTAAAATTGGGTGTAGAAACTGTGGGCCCACTTAAAGCTTTAAAATGTGCTACATAGGACCAGGTTCTCATCTTTGGGGACGTTTGCGATTTGTCATCCAGCAAACATAACTTTGACTTATAAAATGTGGGGTAAGGTAGCTAGACTATTAACGACGACTGTTTTTATTGTAACATATAAAAGTTTTATATTATAATAATTTTTTTTATTATTATTACAATATATGTGAGTTTTATAATATTTTTAATTAAAAAAATAGTTTAAACCACAACTGTCAAACACCCTAACATGTTCTAAGCCTATTAGTGCAACCAAAAAGCAATACTGAAGCTTCTCGGTGTTCTTAGCCATGAGATTTTAATCAAGTGTTATTTAAAATCATTCATTACTGGTGGAAAAAAAAGGAATTGTGCCTACCATAAGGATTGCAGAGAAATACTTACAAGTAAATAAATAACTTATCAATTATGTAACAGAGTAATTAAGTCTAACACTTCCTTCAACTAATTCAATCATTATTGACAATTTCATATTGTCTTTTTCTACAAATCACACATTCTTTTTAAAATTTAAATTATAATCTTGTATTTTAATAATAATTTTTTTGAAAGGTTCAATAATAATTTTTAGTTGAAGTATAAAACATTACAAATTCATTTTTCTATAGTTTTCAAAATAAAAGAGGTCTTTTAAATGATTTTTTTATATACAAAAAATCTCTTTTAATTTACAATTGGGCCCTTGCTCAATCTGCGGCTTAGGCATTTGCCTAAAGCTCTTGTTTGAACATAAAATATTATAAAAATTTAAATTTTATAAAAGAGAATGCAATAACAAAATAAATACGGTAACAATCTAAGTTTTATGAAAAAAAAACTATAACAAAATTAATTTAAATTAAAATTTTTTAAACCAATTTTTAAACAAGTTCTTGTAACGCCCCTATATGGGGGTTAACAGTTTTTAATGAATTAAAATAAAAATCAAAAATTAAAGTAAAACTTCAAAAATAAGATTTGCTTGGGACTTAAATAAAAACTCTCAAATCAAAAATAAAAATAAAAATGACAATTAAACCACAGTTTAATGTAGCACCTTAAATATAATAATATAAAAAAAATTGTCATCATCATCATTTCAACCTTCAACATATCTTAATACAGTTACAGAAAGTAACAATCAATGCTTACATTATCATGAAGAATATTCTTAACAATTGAAGCAATCCTACTGTAATATAGCTATATAGCTTCTTCAACTATTTTCCTCCTAGCCGCCTCACACTTAGTGAGTTCTGAAAAAATAAAAATATAAGGGAATGAGCGTCAACATGCTCAGTAGGGAAAACCATTACTCAACTTAAGGTTTTATTCTTTACCACATTAAACCTGAATGGTTAGTTAGTTTTTATCATTGTCCAAATTATGAGATTTATTATGATTATATTCCGTTGATACCATAGTTAATCATTACTAAGTTTCATACATATACATATATACAATTGTTACAATTCATCATTATTCCTATGTATCCACATTCAATATAGTATCACTCAACTAATCGAAACCCAAGTAGGCGCGCTTGACCATCCTCCAAATATTCCAAGGGTGTTCGGGTGAGGGGACATCAAGCCCTAAGTCCTCATCAAGTAGATTCTTGTACAGTGTGTTCTGGGACTTTCGACCCAAAGGAGCGTAATCACCTCCCCTTATTTTACCTTTTAGGGTATTTGTGCCTAAGGACGACAACGTCGCCCTCTCCACGTCTCACAATTTCTCTATAATCAATCTTTGATTATAAAGTTAGTTTTTCTAACTATGCTTTTTAATTTACAACATGTGTCAAATCATTATGTTTATCGTTGTACAATATAGGACGAGTTCCACATCATCAAATTATAGTTATAACCATATATATTCAATAATATCATATACATATCTTGTAACATAAAACAACCAAATTTTATTTACCAAAACCCCATAAAAGATGAGTAATAGAATCCCTTCCTCTTAGTGAATGCCATGCTAATATTTTCCAGCTCACGATATCAAACTCACCACGTAAGCTCCAAGTACTTCTTTATCCTACAACGCATAAAATTACCATACTTTAACTCAACTCCTAATCCATAGTCACACCGATTACCATCTATTTTACTATTCTTATTAGTGTGCCATAATCATTTATATGAAATCTTTGAACATTTTGTAACACAAAACGATGAAAAACATATGAATTTGGATTATCCAATCAGCCTGCAGATTAAGCTCGGCCTGTCGATTGGCAAAGTCCAGCCTGCTAATTGAGGCAAAATCTAGAAAACTCTAGTTTTTTGTTTTTAAAGATTTTGAGCTTCAAAGCTCAATCCAACTTATTTTAACAAATCTTAGAACATAAAAAATATAAAAAAACCATAGATTATCATACCAATAAAACATGTAAATCTCTTTCCCCAAACTTTTATGCATAAAACATGTTTAAAATTCTCAAACATTGAGTTTTACAGCACTTTACAAAAAATGATCTAAATAAGAAATTGTTCAAACTCAAAACAAACACAATTCAATTTGCATACACATAAAAGCACAAGCCTAGATCACGAAATGAAGAACAATTATATGATCTAAACATAGTAATTTAAATAAAGGAAAGGTAGAGAAGAATTTAAGTTTTTGGTTAGAAACTGTACCTTGTTTCCTTGAGAAATTGTTATTAGGCTTGACTTTTTGCTTGAAGAAAGAGATCCTGAATTGAGATGGAACTTTTTGATTGATTGAGAAAGTGAAGGAAACAAACGAAATAGAAAAGGGAAGAGAAAGGGTAAGTGATATGAAATGTGAAGAAAAATGAGTTGTCTGAGTCAGTGGCTTTAACCATGTGAGTGAATAGTCTTATTAGGAGACTCAGAAAAAGAAAGAAAAGATAATGGATAAGGCCTTTGTGGGGAATCAAGCATGTGACTTGTTTGATAAGTCTTTATCTTTTATTTATTTATTTATTTAACCATTACACATGAAGGATAATAAAGGATAGTCTACCATGACGTTTTGGTAAATATACTAAATAAGTATAGACAATTCTTGAAAATTCTAAAAATAAGTAGAAATAAATATTGTGAAATAGATTTTAAATGAACAAATTTTTTATTAACACATCAAAAATTAATGTAATTATCTTAATACCCGTTAGAAAAATAACGGGTGTCAGTTTTCAAAAAGAGCTCTTAGTCTTTGTTGTAGCTTGATATGTAAAAGTAAACTTCAATGGTCGAAGTACTAAAGTTTAAGTGTTGTTTTATTTTGGAATTAATCCTAAAAATATAAAAATAAATAAATAAAAATAGTACAACAACAAGAGACTCGGGAGGAAAGGAAATTGTAAATTTAATTTACCTCTTAACAAAAGATCATCTTTTGTAATTTTTACTTTTTATTTGGGTTTTAAAATTGGGTGTAGAAAAAGTGGGCCCACATAGAGTTTTAAGATGTGCCACTTAGGACCGGGTTCTCACCTTTTGTGACGTTTAGGATTAGTCATCTGGCAAACAGAACTTAGTGGGTGTTGAAAGAATAGTGAGAACCAGTGGTGGGAACCACTTTTACTGTAGCATATGAGAGTTTTTCACTGTAGCATTTTTTTTATTGTTACTGTAGCATGTAAGAACTTTTTACTGTTCATAACTAAGTTTATGGTGGAAACTGAGTGGTTTCCATCACTGCCAAACACCTCATTAGACTTGGTATGTTCGAAGCCTATTAGTGCAACCAAAAAGCAATACCGAAGCTTCTTGGTGTTCTTAGCCATGAGATTTTAATCAAGTGCTATTTAAAATCATTCTCTACTGGAGGAATAAAAGTACAGTGCCTACCATAATGATTGCAGAGAAATACTTCCAAGTAAATAACTTATCAATTATGTTACAGGGTAATTAAGTCTAAGACTCCTTCAACTAATTGAATCACTATTGACAATTTCATATTGTCTTTTTCTACAAATCACACATTCTTTTTAAAATTTAAATTATATTCTCGCATTTTAATAATAATTTTTTTGAAAGGTTCAATAATAATTTTTAGTTGAAATGTAAACATTACAAATTCATTTTTCTATAATTTTCAAAATAAAAGAAGTCTTTTAAATGATTTTTTTTTATATACAAAAAATCTCTTCTAATTTACAACTGGGGTGTTGCTCAATCTAGGCTTAGGCATTTGCCTAAAGCTATTGTTTGAATATAAAATATTATAAAAATTTAAATTTTATGAAAGAGAGTATAATAGCAAAATAAATACGTTAACAATCTCAACTTTATAAAAGAAATACTATAACAAAATTGGTTAAATTAATTTTTAAACAAGTTTCCAAAAAGAGCTCTTATAAGATATTTGATAAGATGGTTAGAACCAGTGGTTATAATTATTTTTACTGTAGTATATGAAAGTTTTACACTGTGGTAATTTTTTTTTTATTGTTAATGTAGCATATGAGATTTTATACTGTATATAATTAAAAAAATGGTCCAAAATATGGTCCAAATTGACTTGTTAAACACCCCATTAGTCTTTGTTGAAGCTTGATATGTAAAAGTAAAATTCAATTGTAGAAGTACTAAAGTTTTGGACTTATTTTGGAAATTAATCCTAAAAATATAAAAATAAAAAGAAAATAGAAATAAATAAATAAAAATATTAGTATAACAAGAAACTCGGAGGAAACGAAATTGTAAATGAAATTTACGGCGACTCGCAAGACGCGTAAGTTGGAGGTGGTGGGAAAGTCGGAGTGGGCTTCCGGGAAGCATCTAGAAGGAAAATACCCCGAAAAGACATCCAGATCCAACGGCTCCCATTAACTCAATACCCTTATCAAGGAAGCCACCAGAACCACCTAGTGATTCTGGATTCTTCCAAAACGACCTGAACACCCAAAAAGCCCTATATAAAGTATAAGCCCCCAGACCGAACTCTTCATTGTTCATCATCATCATCATCATCATCATCAATCAATTAACATTAAAACGCGCATTAACCCTCAGTTTCTCTCGCGGAGTCCTGAGAGTCTTCTACTTTTGCAAACAAGAGAAAATTCGGAATCAGAAAGATACCAAGAAAAGGAAAAGAAAAGATGTTCAGAAGAGCGCCGAAGAAGAGCGACAACACGAGGTACTACGACATCCTCGGAGTGTCGAAGAACGCTTCGCAGGATGACTTGAAGAAGGCTTACAAGAAAGCCGCCATGAAGAATCATCCCGACAAGGGTGGCGATCCTGAGAAGGTAATAAACAAAATAAAGGAGGGTAGCAAAGCATTCTCTTTTTTTTTTTTTTGCTCTAAATTGACTTTTATCTTTGCCCTATGTAGACGTTTTTTTTTTTTTTTTTTGTTACTTACAAGTGTTGTTATGCAAACAGTTTAAAGAGTTGGCTCAGGCTTATGAGGTTCTGAGTGACCCTGAGAAACGTGAAATCTATGATCAATACGGCGAGGACGCGCTCAAAGAAGGAATGGGCGGCGGTGCTGGCGGTCATGATCCCTTTGACATCTTCCAATCCTTCTTCGGAGGAAATCCTTTCGGAGGTGAGAAATCTTCATGTATTGGGATTTTAATCATATTATTATTGAGAAAATTTTGAAAATTTTACGCAATTTGATGAAAATTGATTATTAAAGTCATCTGAGTGTATTTTCGTATTCTGCTATGAAAATCTCTTTAAAAAAAAAAAAAAAAAAAAGCTGCGATTGCCTTGGTTTTCAATTGGGGAAATTTTTTTTTTTTTTAATATTTTGTTCATTGGTTTCATTGAGAAGTGCGTGGATTGAAAAAAATGGCTTTGTTTGACGAGCACAGGTAGTAGCAAAGGAGGGCGGAGACAGAGGAGGGGTGAAGATGTTGTTCACCCATTGAAGGTGTCGTTGCAAGATCTTTACCTTGGGACTGCAAAGAAACTCTCACTTTCGCGCAATGTAATCTGCTCCAAGTGCAAAGGGTAAGTGTTTGCGTAAAGCTTTTAGAGGGTCTTTATGAGTAACCTGGAATGGTTTACTGAGTTGAGAACTATGTATGTAATTTTAGGAAGGGTTCTAAATCCGGAAAATCAATCAATTGTGCTGGCTGTCAAGGAAGTGGCATGAAGGTAACGATGAGGCAACTTGGGCCGTCCATGATACAGCAGATGCAACACCCTTGCAACGAGTGTAAGGGCACTGGTGAGACAATCAGCAACAAGGATCGCTGCTCGGCTTGCAAGGGGGAGAAGGTTGTTCCAGAGAAGAAGGTTCTGGAAGTTGTTGTGGAGAAGGGGATGCAGAATGGACAGAGAATAACGTTCCCTGGTGCATCCGATGAAGCGGTATATTTGACTAGGGTTTTACTTTGAATATGGTTTGCCCGGGTGGTAATGAACATGGATTGATTGATTTGGTTTCCTTGTATGTTGTCTTCCTTTGCAGCCTGACACAATCACAGGAGACATAGTTTTTGTCCTCCAGCAGAAAGAACATCCTAAGTTCAAGAGAAAGGGTGAAGACCTGTTTGTGGAGCACAACTTGTCCCTCGCTGAAGCTCTATGTGGCTTTCAGTTTGTGTTGACTCACTTGGATGGTAGACAGCTGCTTATCAAATCGAACCCCGGTGAAGTCGTCAGGCCTGGTAAGTAATTTGCATGAAGATTATGTAATTTTAGTTTTTATTTTTTATTTTTCAATCTGCTTCTCTGTGATTAGATAGGAAATATGAATGAGAAAGAAGATAGATAGATAAAGGGAGGACTGAGGAATTAGGAGAGAATTAAAGCAGAGGGAATGCCAATGTACCATATCTGAATAACTTATATGGTCCCCCAGTTATCATTATCACCTTATGTTTCATACTACGTTGCTTGTTTTGGTATGTGTCTTGTTATTAACGCGATGATTGTGCTGGTTTGAAACGGCAGATTCGTTCAAGGCAATCAATGACGAGGGAATGCCAGTGTATCAGAGGCCCTTCATGAAGGGAAAGTTATACATTCATTTCACAGTGGACTTCCCAGACTATCTGAGCCTTGAACAGGTCAAGGCGCTGGAGGCTGTTTTACCGCCAAAACCGTTGTCTCAATTGTCGGATATGGAGCTCGACGAGTGTGAGGAGACAACTCTGCACAATGTCAACATTGAGGAGGAGATGAGGAGGAAGCAGCAGCAGGCACAGGCGGAGGCCTACGAGGAAGATGAAGATATGCATGGTGGTGCTCAGAGAGTGCAGTGTGCCCAACAGTGATTCTTGGAGAGGAGGAAGAAGAAGGGAAAAGAAGAAAGAGATAAGATAGTATAATGAATCTTGATTAGGAAACAAGAAAGTAAAGAGAATTTTCAGGAAAAAAAGAAAAGAAAGAAAGCTATGGTTTACTTGGAGGAGAGTATGGTGGGTGATTTATCGTGGCGTGTTAGGTGGTCTAGTTTTAGGACCTTTAGATTTGGAGTCTATAATGATTCCAAGAACTGTGTTTGTAAACTTTCCATGGAAAGAAACGACTACCAACTTTCAAGGGGATATTTTCATGAGCGTTAACGTACAAAGTGTTAAAATTCGAAAGAGTTAGCTGGCAATGGTTGAAGATATCCTTTGACCTACAGCGAGTCG
>CAMOHE010050457.1:0-10859 GCA_946598075.1 Artocarpus hirsutus | reverse complement strand
TTCTTTTCTTTTCGGATCCTCTTTTTTTTTTTTTTTTTTTAAACCCGACTTTGATAATGGAAAACAAGACACACGAATAATTGAAACAAATGAAAACTAAGGGAATGGATAAGTAAAACCTGATTAGAAAACCTCGCTCTGATACCAAATGATTCGAACCACGCCAAGAACTGACGCGACCCTAACCAAAATTGGCCTCCAAGATCGAAACGCCTAATCGGATTTGAAATGGAACCTCGACCTGATGCCTAACAAGAAGCACGAACCTTGGTATGTGAGGACGCCACAATCAGTTATGGACGGACTGATTGATAAGTCTTTGAACGCCACGGAATCTTCCGATAAGTTTGAATAGTTTGTTTAGGAACAGAAGAGAATTAAACCTCAAATTGTGTGTAAAAACTTATTACCATTGAATGAAATTCATTACAATATATAGTGGTTCCCCTTTGTGAATTTTGAGCTCCTAGTTGCTCATGCAATTTCAGGCAAATCAATTACTAGCCAAAAAAAGATGCTCAATCTAAAGCAAATAAAGTAAGTTTCCTAAATGGCTTAAAAGCCTTACAATAATATAAAAGTAAACGCATGTTTTGTAAAAGAAAAGAAAACTAGACAATAATTAGGCAATTAGCTGATTCTTCTCGCCACTTGTCACCTCAAATTGGGAAAGTAACTGAAATGGAAAGTAGCAAGATTATTTGCAGCCTTAGGATTATTCGGTCCCTTCTAGAACTTGAATCACGCATTTATTGGTTTGGTTGTCACATGCAATTCCCTCAATAGGCCTCCATGCAATAGCTTGAGCCTAAGATGCTTGAATCAGACCAATAAGCATTTCTTTGAACTTCTTCGCACGAGCTCTCGTAACTAGACCAATGGAAACTTGAATTGGATCTAAATATGTCTCATCCCTTGTGCTCTTGCTTGTGCTACAGATGCCCTCATCACTTTGTATTGCCCATTCTTCTTTGTGTGAGTTGTCAGTTAGAGAAGCACATGGCAGTGGTTTGATGGGTCACTTGGAGTAGCTAAGACTTTAGGTGTTTTGCATGAGCATTTCTTTTGGCCACATATGAAGTGTGATGTTGAGAGGATTTGTGGGAGTTGCATTACATGAGACAATCTAGGTTTAGGCTGCAACCACATGGGTCATGTATGCCACTTCCTATTCCTAGAGAGCCTCGGGTTGACATCTCTATAGATTTTGTGTTGGGGTTACCTAGGACTAAGAGGGGGAGAGATTTTTTATTTGTGGTAGTTGATAGGTTTTCTAAGATGGTACACTTTATTGCATGTCATAAAACCGATGATGCATCACATACAGCCTATTTGTTTTTGAAGGAGATTGTTAGGTTGCATGACATGCCTAGGACTATTGTTTCTGATAGAGATGCAAAGTTCTTGAGTTACTATTGGAAGACCTTGTGGAGAAAGTTGGGGACTAAGCTATTATTTTCTACTACTTGTCATCCACAGACTAACGGTCAAACTGAAGTAGTGAATAGGACTTCATCTACTCTATTACATGCTGTCATTCAAAAGAATTTGAAAACTTCAGAAGATTGTGATATGAACCCTATCGACTAACGCGATAAGACCCGACTCCAAATTTGAAATCGAACCCCTAATCCCTTAAGACACACGTTTGTTGAGTCTTGACCCGTAATCTAATAAAGACACGAACCACGAACCACGGATAGGAAGACGCCACACCTAGAATTGCAAGAATGAGTAAACCCTAGATGATAAGTTAGATTGTAGAACGCCACAATATTAATCTTGATAAGTTCAAAGAGTCTTCTCAAGAAAATAAGAAGAACGCAAGAAAGCCTCACCAAAAGTTGCGATTGATGATCTGATTGATTAAAATTAAAATAACAGAGTGTTTACATGAAACATGAAGTGGAGAGGGTTTGTCGAAGATGCATTACTTGTACGCAAGCTAAGTCTAGGCAACAACCACATGGTTTGTTCACACCACTTCCAATTCCTAGTGCACCTTAGGTCGATGTGTTTTATGGATTTTGTTTTGGGTTTACCTAGGGCTAACAGAAGGAGAGACTTAGTTTCAAAGGTTGTTGATAGGTTCTCTCATATGGCACACTTTATTGCATGCCAAAAAACCGATGATGCATCACACCTTAGGTCGATGATAGCTAATTTGTTTTTCAAGGAGATTGTTAGGTTGCATGGCATGCCTAGGACTATTGTTTTTTATCAGGATGCAAAGTTCTTGAGTCACTTTTGGAAGACTTTATGGGGGAAGTTGGGTACTAAGTTGTTTTCCACTAGTTGTCACCCATTAACTGAAGGTCAAACCAAGGTAGTTAATAGGACATTGCCTACTTTGTTGTGTGTTATCATACAAAAGAACTTGAAAACATGGGAAGATTGTTTTCCGCATGTTGAATTTGCTTATAATTGATGTTCTCATTCTACAACTAAATTTTCACCCCTTGAGATTGTTTATGGTTTTAATCCATTGACTCCTTTTGATTTAACTCCTTTACCTTTAGCAAACATGTTAACTTAGATGGCAAGAAGATAGCTGATTTTGTTAAGCAGATTCATGAGAAAATGAAGCAACACATAGAGGAACGAATGGAGCAATATGCTAAGCAAGCCAATAAGGGACGCAAGAAGGTTTTCTTTCAACTGAGAGATTGGGTTTGATTACAAATGGGGAAGTACCATTTTCATAAACAAAGACGTTCTAAACTCCTTCCGAGGGGGAATAGGCCATATCATTTGGTATACAAACCCTGCCAATAAAGTGAAGAGACCCTTAAATCAACTAAGTCTCCAAGATTGTTTAGAAACAAGTTTGTATGAAACCACGACCGGTTGCTTAAACTAATGCAAGAACCTTGGTGTATTAAAGTCACCACAATCAATTATGGAACGATTATTGATGGATAAGTCAAAGTTGAATGCACAAAAATTCCAATGAGTTCGAAAAGTTCTCAAAGAAACAAAGAGAATTTTGATCTCACAAAGTTTGAATAAAATCTAAGTTGTGTTTTATTTCATTAAGCGAAATGGCTATTTATAATACAAGATAGTCAACAAATTTAGCAACTTGTAATCAGCCTTAAAGTTGCGCATCTAAGAAAAAGGAAACTAAACAATCTAGATAATCAGCCCTTTGGAAAAACGCCTGTTCGAACTAAGAATTTAGAAAATCAAAACGTGGAAACTAAATGATCTAATCTTCTAACTTTCCCTAAGTTAGATGCCTATGGAATTGAAAGGGAAACTATCTTCAGAATTGGGTAAGTAACTAAATGGGAAACTAACCAAATGAGAAAGTAGCCAAATGGGAAATTAACCAAAATAAAAAATGGAAAGTACTTAAAATGGCAACAAGCCTTACAATTTAGGAAACTTCTGAAATTGGAAAAAAAGAAACTAGCAGAAAAGGAAAACTTCTTTCTTCAGATGGCATGGCCAATTATGGAAACTTCTATAAATTGCATGGCCAAAGATAAGGAAAATTGTTGAAAATTGGAAACTAGCTGGAAATTGGTGGAACCTTCTTTGAAGTTCTCTTTGAGGAAACTCTTCTAAATTACTCCAAACCTTGAATTTTGGTAATCCAAACTTTTGGAACATGTGTTGCATCTTCCTTGGGCCTCCATGAATTTGTCTAGTCCAAATGCTTTAAATCAGCCCATTAAGAGTTTCTTTGAATTTTTAGCTCTAGCTTTTGTAACCAGCCCAATTGGGACAAATTGGATCTATACTCCATGTATTAGGTGTACTCATCATTCTCCTCTAGAAAAGAATTTGTTCTCAAATCATCACCTGCATCAAATGGTGATAAATCAAAATCATTAAAAGTAGCACTAACATTATACTCACCCAATGATGAGCACATGCCTAATACATAGAGTAAGAATCCAATTCAATTTCCAATCAAGCAGGTTACAAGAGCTAGAGCTAAAGATTCAAAGAAAATCTTAATGGGCTGATTCAGCAAATTTAGACTGAGGTGAATTCATGTGAGCCCAAAGAAGACGCAACATGCCATCCACAAGATTGGATTACCTCAAGCATTGGAGTAATTTAGAAGTTTCCTATTCAAGATCAGGCCTCATTATAATTCAGCCAATTCAAGAATAAACGAAGTTTCCTTTTTTAGCAATTGAAGAATAAAGAGGTTTCCTTTTCAGCTAGTTTCCTTTTTTAAGCAGTTTCCTTATTCCAATTTGAGAAGTTTTATTTTCCCATTTGGTTAGTTTCTAATTTGATTACTTTCCCATTTGAATAGTTTCCTAATTATGGAAAATGCACCAATTAGCTTCTCAATTTTAGAATAACATGTAAGTAGATTAGAAAATTAGATAGTTTCCTTTTCTTTTAATTTTCAGATTTCTTGTTTATTATTTTTTTTTTGTTTGGGGCTTTTTTGAGGGGGTTGATTAAAACTTGCCAAATTTGTTGATTATCTTGTATTATAAATAGCCATTTGGCTCAATGAAATAATGCACAACTCAGATTGTGTATTCAAATTTTGTGAGATCAAAATTCTCTTTGTCTTTTTTAAGAACTTTTCAAACTTATCAGAATTTTCGTGGAATTCAATTTCAACTTATCAATCAAACATTTGTATTTGATTGTGGCATCTTCATTATACTAAGGTTCTTACTTCACTATAAGGAACGAGTCGCAATTTCATACAAACTTGTTTCTAAAACGATCTTGCAGGCTTAGTTGATTCAAGGGCCTCGTCACCCTATTGGCGGGGTTCGTATTATTTGGTATTCAGAGCTCAATTGCAGTCTCAAGTTTGCTAATCCTTTTTCTTCTTCTTCTTTCTTTTGTTTAAATTTGAGTCCCCTTCCTTTGAACATCCAATTCGATGTCAAAAAAAATCACCCAAAAAAAAAAAGGCAGCAAAAAAACAAGTTCAAAAAAATGTGAATCTTACATTTGTTTAGATCCAATCTTACATTATTTATTCCAAATTCTTATAATTCTTGCATTAGTTTGTTACACCCTTAATTCCTAATTCTTACATTCTTGCATCAGTTTTTTACATTCTCATTCTTACATTCTTGATTTAGTTCTACTTCTTAATTCCTTTTTTCTAATTCTTTTGCACAATTTTTGAAATCTTTAAGTCCGTGTTACTGCCCTTTTCTCTAGCCACATAAATCTAAATTTTTCTTGGTGAATTGTTATTGCATACTTTGATATCTGTTTGATTAGTTTGATAAGAAACTATAGAGAATTACTAAGAGTAGAAACAGGCAGGAGTGGTGAGCATATAAAAGGGTAAAAGCCAATTATATTTTATGGGAAACACAAGTGTAATTGAGCGAATCGTTTTTTTTTGAGTGAAATATGTAAGGAAGTGATGCAAGCAATGGAGCTGCATAAGTTAGGAGCCATGTTCGTGCTCATGATCCCTTAAGCCGTTCAAGTAGTCCAATCACAAGATCTAAGGCCAAGCGATTAAAGGAAGCATTGAACGGGCTCATTCAACAAGTTTGTAATGTGTTACACAAATGGAGTCCCGGCATAGGCCCAAATCAATCTCAAGAGAGCCTAGTCACTATGATTAAGGTTCTAGAGGATTCACATTGATGATGGTGCATGATTCTTGTAAATTATGGGACAGCTTGTAATTTCAAGAAACCTTCCTATTTTGGATCGACACATGATTCTAAAAGCATTGAACGGGCTCATTCAACAAATTTGCAATGTGTCACATAAATGGAGTCCCGGCATAGGCCCAAATCAATCTCAAGAGAGCCTAGTCACTATGATTAAGGTTCTAGAAGATTCACATTGATGATGGTGCATGATTCTAGTAAATTATGGGACAGCTTTGTAGTTTCAAGAAACCTTCCTATTTTGGATCGACACATGGGTGCCATGTCATCAAGTTTGAGCCTCGTCATTAATTTATTTTTGTTAATGTAATTTTTGTAATTTCTTAGTTGTCAAATTCGGTTTGTTAGGCATAAAAACAAACCTAGATATTTTTCCTTTTTCTAGATTAGGTTAGGCGCATTTTAAGGGATAAGATTAGCTATTTTCCTTTTGTGTAATTTTTTTTTGGATTACAGTTACAAAGTTATATTTTAGGGCTTAATTCTGCATGGAAAGCACCAATTAAGGGATTTTCTGAGTCAACCTTTGCTTAGGGATTCTTTTCGGCAGAAAATCGTTCCCATATAATTGTAAACATTTTGTTATTTTGAAAAGGAATCAATCAGATCATCATTCACGCCTTTGGTGAGGCTTTCTTGCGTTCTTCTTATTTTCTTGAGAAGACTCTTTGAACTTAGCAAGATTAATCTTGGGACGTTCAACAAACTGACTTCTCATCTAGGGTTTAATCGTTCTTGCAATTCTAGGTGTGGCATCTTCCTATCCATGGTTCTTTGTTCGTGTCTTTATTAGATTATAGGTCAAGGCTCAACAAATGTGTGTCTTAAGAGATTAGGGGTTCGATTTCAAATTTAGTGTCGGATCTTATTGCATTAGTCGGCAGGGTTCATATCAATTGGCATTAGAGCTTAGGTTCCAAGGCAAGTTTGACTATCCTTTATCTTATATTCTTGTTATTGTTTAGTCGAGTTTAGAGTCCTAAAAAAAAAATCTTGGCTTAAGGTTTGAATTTCTTGGCTAAATTCTTCTTTTTTTTTTTTTCCTTTCTCCTTGTTCAAATTTTTCTAATTCCATTTTGCTTTGAATACTTGTCAGAAGTTTCCATTTGATTTGAATTCAATTGTTCCCGTTTGTTTCTCGTTTATTTGTGCACACCTACTTGTTTATATGTTGATTCTAGTTTTAAAAAAAAGCATCCGAAAAGAAAAGAAAGAAAAAGAAAAGAAAACAAGGGAAAGAAGAAAACACGAGGATCCAAAAAAAAAGAGTTTGGAGACCCATCTTAAAATTTTTTGTTTGTTTTCATCTCTATAGGGTTCCATAAGCTCATAACACACTTTACTCCATAGCAAAAAAAAAAAGAAAAAAGAAAATCCAGCTACTCATTTCACACATTCTTATGACTTAGCATCCTTGTTATTGAGTCTTCGTTTGCCATTCTGTGTATTGCATGTCAAATCTTGTGGATTGTTTGGGTAGATTTTGGTTTGTTTGAATTGCTGCTTGAATCTTGTGTGTTTCCTGAGTCTTATTAAGAATTTGAGAAGACACAACTAGTGGAAAAAGGCAAGAGCAGTGAGAACATTAAGTTAAGAGCCAATTTGAGTGATACATGAGTGTGAGCGAATCATTCTTGAGTGAAACATGTGAGGGAGTGCTTGTGAGGTTCTTAACCTTTTCTTACAGATTTTAAACATGTCTTACAATCCAGAAGATAATTCAACTGAAGAGGTCCAACAACAAACCATTCCAAACCTATAGTTACAAGCTTTGATAGGGGAACTGAGACGGATGATGAGAGCTAAATTGGAACCTTTACATAAGAGAATGGATAGGTTGGAGGAGGGGACACCTAGGGGCAGCGCCAAAATAACCCCATTACGCAACCTAGACATGTACACCATGGTGAACAATGGGGGGAAATAGAGGATGATGATGACTGGGAGGAGTTTGATGATCCACCTAATAACCGGGACAGGTTTGGGTGTGGTTAAGGGAATAGAAAAGATAGGCTAGGTAGGTAGAGGTGAGATAACTTAGGGAGCATCAAGGTGAAGATGTTGTCCTTCCAAGGAAAAAATGATCCTGAGGTGTATCTATAGTGGGAGAAGAGGATGGAGATGGTCTTCAATTGCCACAACTACTTTGAGTTGAAAAAGGTAAAACTCATTGGAATTGAATTCACAAACTATGCTATTGTTTGGTGGGATCAGTTGTTGAAGGATAGAAGAAGAAACGGAGAGAGAACTGTTGAGACGTGGAAAGAAAGGAAAGCAATCATGCGCAGACGCTTCATCTTGAGTTACTACCATAGGGAGTTGTACAATAAGCTCCAACGCCTCACACAAGATAAAAGGAGTGTTTATAAATATCATAAAGAGATGGAGGTTACCATGATCCTCGCAAATGCAGTGGAGGACCGGGAGGCCACTATGGCGACGTTCTTGCATGGTTTAAACCGTGAGATTGCAGATGTGGTAGAAATGCAACATTATGTTAAGAGTGGATATCACCAAATTAGGATGACGGAAGGAGACGAGTGAAAAACTGCATTTAAAACAAAATTGGTTTGTATGAATGGTTAGTTATGCCTTTTGGATTAATTAATGCACCTAGCATTTTCATGAGACTTATGAACCATGTTTTGCGTGCTTACATTGGTCAATTTGTAGTTGTCTACTTTGATGATATCCTAATTTATAGAAAAAACTTGGATGATCATGTTGAACATTTAAAACTTGTTTTAGATGTTTAAAGGAAACAAAAGTTGTTTACTAACTTCAAGAAATGTACCATTTGCACATATAAGATTGTATTTCTTGGTTTTCTTGTGAGTGCGCAAGGTATACTGGTTAATGAGAAAAAGGTAAAGGCAATCCAAGATTGGCCAACTCCTACAACCATAGGGCAGGTGAGAAGTTTTCATGGCTTGGCTAGTTTCTGCCAGCATTTTGTTTGGTACTTTAGTAGCCTTGCTGCACCTTTGACTGATGTCATCAAGAAGAACATTCCATTTAAGTGGGGGAGAGGAATAAGAAAAGGCATTCAAACTGATCAAGGAGAAGTTAACAAATGCACCTCTACTTGTTTTACCTAACTTCACTAAAACATTTGAAATTGAGTGTGATGCTTCAGGTACAGGTATTGGAGGTGTTTTGATGCAAGAAGGAAGACCAGTTGCATACTTTAGTGAAAAGTTGAGTGAGGCCGCTCTAAATTATCCCACTTATGATAAGGAGATGTATGCATTGGTTTGAACTTGAAAGACTTGGCAACACTATCTTTGGCCAAAGGAGTTTGTGAGAATCATGAATCCTTGAAGCCTTTGGAGGGGCAGCACAAACTAAATAAACGCCATGCTAAGTGGGTAGAATTCATTGAGACATTTCCATATGTGATCAAATACAAGCAAGGTGAGGAAAACGTAGTTGCCGATGCACTATCTCGCAGGCATGCCTTACTTTCAACCCTTGATGCTAAGTTGCTTCGATTTGAATACATTATTAAAGAATTGTATGCATTGGATTTTGATTTTGGAGTTGTGTTTAAAGATTGCACAAAGGGGGGGCATGTGGGAAATACTACTTACATGAGAGTTTCTTGTTTTGAGAAAATAAACTTTACATTCCTCATTCTTCTTTGCGTGAGTTGTTAGTTAGAGAAGCACATAGCGGTGGTTTAATGGGTCACTTTGGAGTAGCTAAGACTTTAGGTGTCTTGCATGTGCATTTCTTTTGGCCACATATGAAGCGTGATGTTGAGAGGATTTGTGGGAGATGCATTACATGTAGACAAGCTAAGTCTAGGCTGCAACCACATGGGTTATATATGCCACTTCCTATTCCTAGAGAACCTTGGGTTGACATCTTTATGGATTTTATGTTGGGGTTACCTAGGACTAAGAGGGGGAGAGATTTTATGTTGGGTTAACACCTTTACCTTTGAACGAACGAGTTAACTTGGATGGCAAGAAAAAGGCTAATTTTGTTAAGCAAATTCATGAGAAGGCAAGACAGAACATAGAGAAGCATATTGAACAATATGCAAGACAAGCCAATAAGGACCGTAAGTAGTTGGTGTTTGAACCAGGAGATTGGGTGTGGCTGCATGTGAGAAAGGAACATTTCCCCAAACAAAGGTGCTCAAAACTCCTTTCGAGGGGTGAGGGACCGTTTCAAGTGGTGGAACGTATTAATGACAATGCCTACAAACTTATTTACTAGGTGAGTATGGTGTAGTGCTAGTTTTAATGTTTTTGACTTATCTCCTTTTGATGTAGATGACGATTTGAGGACAAATCCTTTTTAAGAGGGGGAGAATGATGCAAGCAATCGAGCTGCACAAGTTAGGAGCCATGTTCATGTTCGTGATCCCTTAAGCCGTTTAAGTGGTCCAATCACAAGATCTAAGGCCAAGCGATTCAAGGAAGCATTGAATGGGCTCATTCAATAAGTTTGTAATGTATCACATAAATGGAGTGATATGAACCACGCCAAGAACTGACGCAACCCTAACCAAAATTGGCTTCCAAGATCAAAACGCCTAATCAGATTTGAAATGCAACCGTGACCCGATGCCTAACAAGAAGCACGAACCTTGGTATGTGAGGACGCCACAATCAGTTATGGACGGACTGATTGATAAGTCTATGAACGCCACGGAATCTTCTGATAAGTTCGAATAGTTTGTTTAGGAACCGAAAAGAATTAAACCTCGAATTGTGTGTAAAAACCAAGTTACCATTGAATGAAATTCGTTACAATATATAGTGGTTTTCTTTGCGAATTTTGAGCTCCTAATTGCCCATGGAATTTCGGGCAAATCAATTACCAGCCAAAAAGATGCTCAATCTAAAACAAATAAAGTAAGTTTCCTAAATGGCTTAAAAGCCTTACAATAATATAAAAGTAAATGCATGTTCTGTAAAAGAAAAGGAAACTAGACAATAATCAGGCAATTAGCTGATTCTTCTCGCCACTTGTCGCCTCAAATTGAGAAAGTAATTGAAATGGAAAATAGCGAGATTATTTACAGCCATAGGATTATTTGGTCCCTTCTAGAACTTGAATCACGCATTTATTGGTCTGGATGTCACATGCAATTCCCTCAATGGCCCTCCATGTGATAGCTTGAGCCCAAGATGCTTGAATCAGCCCAATAAGCATTTCTTTGAATTTCTTCGCATGAGCTCTCGTAACCAGACCAATGGGAACTTAAATTGGATCTAAATATGTCTC
>CAMOHE010050456.1:0-15107 GCA_946598075.1 Artocarpus hirsutus | reverse complement strand
AAAAAAAAAAAAATTGCTATGACATAAAGCTTTCATATGTTATAGTATTTATAACTAAAATTGCTTTTAACTTACTTTACCAAAGCTGGCCTTGAAATGATCGAATTTGCAAGAGAAGAGAAAGAAAGTTAACCCAATTGCAAAAATGAACATTATTTACTCATATTTAAAGTTTATTTAACTTTGTTAGTTGTAATGAATTGGGTTTCAATTGAGATTTTTCCGACTTCATATATACAAATTGGATTACGGATTGATTCCTAATTTGTATAATCTGATCATTGAGCACTTTTAGTGCCTCCATGTGCCCCTTATTAAACATGCATTTTGCCAAAATGAACCAGATCCATGTGTAAGGATCCCATTGGACAACATAACACAAGCTACTTTTTTGAGCAACCAGTACTTGTTTGGTTACGAAATAGGCTAAACCCATCTCATAAAAGAAGCAGCTGAGACCATACCATTATGCTAGCCAGCGGCGAACAAAGTGCCAGGTGGTAGAAACAAGAAAAGTGAGATTCAAAAACCGAAAAAAATAATAAATGTTTCTTCAGCTACATCCAATTTTCCATACAACAACAGGAATTTTTCAAGTAAAAGCAGCTTAAACATGAGAGCTAATTTTTTTTGTTTTTTCCAAAGGTTGCAATATCTTTCTAGTTTTCCATTCCTCAAACTATCCCACCTAAGTAGATCAATATCTTACCTTGTTTTATGCTACTACCGTTCATGTTTTCATGTCCTCAAGTTCAACCCATTTTCACCCAACTCTTACCCGTTTCTTTCCTAGGGTTTCTTGCTTTGTTAGTCTTGAAGCCGAGAGTGGCCAATACATTTCGGCCTAGAAACTTGGATTTGTTCTTCACCTCAGTGTCTGTGGCGACGGTTTCGAGCATGTCAACCTTGGAAAGGGAGATTCTCGAACTCCCAACTCCTCATTTTAACCCTCTTAATGTTCATAGGAGGAAAGGTCTTCACTTCCATGTTTGGACTCTTCATCAAACAATTTAGTCTCAAAAAATCCCAACATAAAGTCACTTCTATAAATAGTGACCTTTCTTCTCCGAACCCCACCAAAAACCATAATGGTAGTACTATAGAAAAAATTGGCGAATTAGGTATAGTAGTAGTTCTTCCACCAAATGACCACAAAATTGATCACAAGTCGTTTGATTTAGGATATTTAAAGTACTCCTCAATAAAATACTTAGCTTTTGTAGCCTTGGATTATCTTTTAGTGGTACATATTTTCGGTATCACAATGGTCACTCTTTTCCTAATCATTATAACAAGCGCAAGAGAAGTACTAAACAAAAAAGGCCTAAAACTATTCACTTTTCAATCTTCACTATAGTCCCAACTTTTGCAAGCTGTGGTTTCGTTCCCACTAATGAAGACATGATATTTTCAGCAAAAACTCTGGCTTTCTTCTAATCCTCATCTCTCAAGTCCTTATTGGGAACACACTATTCCCTTCCTTTCTTCGATTTTTGATCCGGGTTTTAGCAAAATTCAATTTTAAGAAGGAGGACCGATTTCCTATTGAAGAAATCTAGAGAAATAAAGTACCTTCACTTGCCACTACAACAAATTCGAGATTATATGATCTTTATTTAACGATCGTTTCTCAAAAATTGTCACAATAAGGGAAAAAAATACAACAAGTTATGCCCGCGAAGATGAAAACCGTCGTGGTAAGGGCGGGAGCTACTATGACAGTTTTTAAAAACCGTCATGGTATTCTTGACCTACCATGATGGTTTTAAAAAAAACTGTTGTGGAAGGCTATCTTTTTCTTTTTTATTTTTAAGCATTTAAAATGTAGTAAAATAGCTTTCACAACGATTTATTTATAAACCGTCTTAAAAAGCTGTCTTTTTCATTTTTCTTTTTACAGCATTTAAAATGCTATAAAATAGCTTTCATAATGGTTTATTTATTAACCGTTGTGAAAGGCTGTCTTTTTCTTTTTTCTTTTTAAAGCATTTAAAATGCTGTAAAATAGCTTCCACGACGGTTTATAAATAAACTGTCATGGAAAGTTGTCTTTTTCTTTTTTCTTTTTATAGTATTTAAAATGCTATAAAATAGATTCCATGATGGTTTATTATAAACCGTCGTGAAAGGTTCTTTTTCATTTTTTCTTTTTATAGCATTTAAAATGCTATAAAATAGCTTCCACGATGGTTTCTTTATAAGTCGTTGTAGAAGGCCGTGTAATAGCTTCCATGATGGTTTATTTATAAACCGTCACAGAAGGCCGTGCAATAACTTCCACGATGGCTTATAAATAAACTGTTGTGAAAGCTTCATTTTCCCCTTTGAAAATTTTGAAATGCATGCCCACCTCCTTATTTTGAATCTGCCTCCCTCTCTCTCTCTCGATCTTTCTCTGCCGTCGTCGCCTCCTCGCCTTTGGTAAGCTCCCCCCTCCCTCTCTCTCCTCTTCTCCCTCCCCCTGCCTCTCTCTCTCCTCTTCCCCCTCCCCACCACCCCCCTCCTCCCCCTCCCACCCCCTACCCTCTCCCCATCAACCCCGCCACCCCACTCCACCCATCCACCCCCCCTTGCCCCCCTCCCTTCACCCCACCCTTGCCCCCCCTCTCCCCTAAAGCCCTACCCACCCCCCACCTTTCCTATCCCTACCCCACCCTAGCCCACCCACCCCACCCCATCTCACCCCTAGCCACACACACCCCCTACTCGACCCCACCATCGCCCCCCCTTGCCTCCCTCGTCCCCCCTTGCCCATCTTCACCCCCACGCCCCACTCACTCCCCACTCCACCCCACCCTCGCCCCCCAAGACCTATCCACCCCCACCTGCTCCACCCTCACCCTCCTCGCCCCTCGCGCCTCACCCACCCCCACTCTACCCCACCCTCGCCCCCCCTAGGCCCCTGCTCCACCCCACCCTCGCCTCCCTCGACCCCCTTGCCCTACCCACCCCACACTCCACCCCACCCTTGCGCCCTCTCAACTCCCTTGTTGTCCCTCGCCACCCAAGGCCAGCCCACCCCCCCACCCCGCCCCCTTCCTCCCCCACCCTCCCCCCTTCGCCCCCTTGCCCCACCCACCCCCTCCCACCAGCCCACCTCACCCCCCCCACCTCCCTCGCCCTACTAACCCCCCACCCTCACCCCCCCTTCCACGCCCCATCCCCACCCACCCTCCACCCCACCCCACCCTTACCCCCTCGTCCCACCCACCTTCCACCTTGCCCCCATAAATTTTATTTGTTTTGTAAATGTGTGAAATTATATGAATATGTGAAATTGTGTATATGTGAATATGTGTCATATGTAAAATTGTGTAATTAAAATTGTAAATTTGCGAATATGTGTAATATATGAAATTATGTGAATACGTGTAATATGTGCAATTATGTGAATATGTGAAATTGTGTAATTGAAATTGTAAATTTGTGAATATGTGAAGATGTGAATATGTGAACTTGTGTTCATGAAATTGTAAACTTGTGAATATTGTGAATATTGTAAATATGTGAAATTGTGTAATTGAAATTGTAAACTTATAAATATATGAAGATGTGAATATTTGAAATATGTGAAATCATGTGAATATGTGAAATTGTGTAATTGAAATTGTAGACTTGTGAAGATGTGAATATGTGTAATATGTGAATATGTGAAATTATGTGAATATGTGTAATATGTCAACTTCTAATATGTTATTTTTAATATGTAATTATGTAACATATCAATTTAGAATATGTCAATTTTTGACTGTGAATATGTGTGTTAGTTTTTGCTTACTTTGCACACATACAATGTCTCGTGAGGTTAATAGTGACCAATACGAGGATGAGTAGGAAGAGTGTACTTCATCTTCATCGCAATATAGCAAGGGAAACTAACGTAGTATTCTAAACATAAGTGTCCAAAACAACAAGGAAACATAGAATGTGGTTTTTTTTATTCTTTTTTTCCATGCAAGATATAATTACAAGTGGTATACAAGCCTTAGGAAGAAAAGATTTTTATATACATACAGATATACATGAAGTTAGATTAGAGTGGATACAATTTGTAAATAGGTATGTAATTTTTAGATAGATAGATAGAGATATTAGATAAACAATTGCTCAAAATAGGTCAAATGTAAATAATCTTGTAAATATCTTGTAATTTCAATATACATAATTTTTGTATGTAATCAAGACCTTGTTTTATTAGGATAACATATGGTACTGGCCATCTTGTAAGAAATCACAAATTTTTGGTAATTTTTTTTGGACAATACCAATTTTCTAAAAACGAAAGGTAACCTAATAGGTTACAAAGTTAAGCAAAGAAAAAGATAACCTGATGGGTTATAAAGCCAAGTAAAAAGAGTGATAAGTCGATGGGTTATAGAGTTAAGTAAAAGGTACAGTAACTTGGTGGGTTACAAAATTAAAAGCAACGGAGTACAAAGTAAAGAGAAGGGTAAACCGATAGGGTACCAAGTTAAGTTAAAAGGAAAGAATAGTTAAGGTTTGCATTTTATTATAAATCGAGTGGATTGATGAAAAGAAAGTTAATTAATGAGTCGGCTGTCGTATGATCAGGACACAAAAGCTGACAAACGGAAGGAAAAGGGATGAGATAGGAATAGAATAGAAAACGTTAGAGTTAAGTCCAAGTAAGTTTTAAACCTCACTTACAGCATGAAGTAAATGATTTTAAATATTTATGTATACATTTATAAATGAGTTTGTAATTATTATGCAAGTTTCTTTTAAAGTATGTTTGCATTTATTATGCAAAAAGTTTTAAAAATTTAAAGTAAGATTTGCAATGAATTTGCAACTGTTATATTGAAAGTCTATTTGCATATTGATATGCATAATGTTTTTAAAAGTTCAAGTTATAATTTTTAAAGTATTTAAAGTATGTTTTGCATTTTGATAATGCATAATGTTTTATAGTTTAAGTTATAAGTTTTATGATGCATTTATTATGCAATAGGTTGCATTTGTTATGTAATAAGTTTCAGAATAAAAGTTATGATTTGCAAAATGTTTTTGCGTTTTATGTTGCATTTGTTATGCAATAAGTTGCATTTGTTATGCAATAGGTTTTAGAATATAAGATATGATTTGCAAAGGTATTTGCATATGATGTATCAGTATTTGTTATGCTCATTAACGTTAAAAAGAAGGTAAAGTACAAACGATGAAAGAAAGTATCGTACCAGCCTCTTCGTTGTGAGATACTGAAAGTAAAGTTAAAGTTTGATCTCCTAGATGTGAGGTAAATGACCTCGATGTACGATGGTCTCAAGTCTTCCATAAGGGAAGCATCATGTTCATGATCTTATAATTAATGATGTTACTACGAACACTAAAGTAAGATAATAAAAGTTGCGGAATGAAGATAGAAAGTTAAAGTAAGAAAAGAATGTTCATAAGACACTTATAATGAAAGTTCATAATTGAACATAAATGGAAACATGCATTTTGTTTTTTTCTTGTTTTCCTTGTTATGAAATATTTATATGCTATGGAAAACATTCTGAGGAATGTTTTATATTAAGTGTTTATGAAAACATAAATGACGTTTATGAAGAGCAATCTGAGGATTGTTTTATGTTAAATATTTTATGAAAAGCGTTTGTGAAAAATGTTACAAAAATGCTTTATGAAAACGTTTTGAAAAATGTTTATGAAAAATGTTTCAAGAGAAACGTTTTTATGAGAAAAGTTTTTAAAGAATGTTTCAATGATTTGTGAGATTACGTTTGAACTTACTGAGCGTAAGCTCATAAAAAGTTTCTTCATGCTGTAAGTAGTTTTATAGGCAACCAGTAGGATCCATTAGAAGAGCTAGGTGCTGCAGAGGGCAGATGCAAAGATTTAGGTATGGATACCACTACAGTAAGTTTTCGCTATACAAAGAAAATGTTTTCCCATTGTTTGATACAATGTTTTCAAAGTGCAAAAAAAAAAAAAAAAAAAAACTCAAAGTTTTCATAAAATCAAAGTATTAAGAAATGTTTTCAAAGATTTAAGATATAGTTTACAAACTGTTTTATATAATTATAAAGTTAAGCTTTAAGTTGTGTTTTAGTAAATGTTTCGTATTAAATTTTAAGAAATGATTTGAAATGATTTTAAGGGCAAGTGTTGAGAGAAGTCTCAACTTAAATGGCGACGGAGGTCGCAATAGTTTTTAAGTACGTTTTAAAGAATGTTTAAAGAAAAAAAATTAATTCAGTATTTTTCTTACTAAGTAAGTAAGATCAATGTTTAAAAACTATAATAAAGAAAGTTAAGAGACTGTCTAAAAATGCGAGTCGTCACAATTACAATGTGTAAAGTTTAAATTTTCAACCCTAATTAAAAAAAAAAGGATAAAATTCAAGATTACGACTGTAAAAATTGGTGCAATGTTGAATTATGTGTGAAGCTTTAATGACATTCGTTGGTCTTCAATAATAATATGCCACTTCAATTCAAAAATTCTATGAGTCAAAATATTTTAGTACAGAGTTCACGTGTTCTTTTTTTAATTGTCATCTTTCATATACCTCCAATAAAATTATCTTAATTTAATTAAAATATTTTCACTACAAGACTTTATAATTGATGTGAAATGAATAAATTTTAAATTGACACATAATTTTATTGAATATGGCATGGTATTTGTATAGAGATATAAAAGAAAACAAGACCCGAGCAAATCCATGTAAAATGTGCGTCTCCAACGGAACGCCATGTAAAGAAACCGTCCTATCCATTTTGGGTGATAGATTTCCCTACTTCCTTTGAGTACAAACTTCCACGAAGCTTCCCAAAAAAAAGATTTATATATAGTGTTCTATTCGTGTACCTGCATGTATAGATGACCATCCTCTACATGAAACTAATATTTTATTGTATCATTACTTAAAAAAATAATAGAAAAACTAGGCATTATTGGTTTTTTTTTTTTTTAATAATTGAATTATTGCATACATGGTGAGACTTTCTTTTAAACAATTTCAATCATAGCTCTGTCAGATGATTGATTTATTCTATTATTAAAAGACTTTTCTCTGCCCTTTTATATAGTTGTAAGGAAATTCTAACTCATCCATTCTTTTAATTAAAAAATTCATAACTTATGTACTTATTTTTTTTTTTTAGCAAATATATGAATACTATAAGCTAAAGTGCGCATTTTGTGAATACTCTGGCAAAAGCTTATCCTCCGTTTATAATGCGTGAATAGTATCCAAGAAAACTAATTTAAGTATTTGAGAAGGTCAAGTCAATTTGGTTCAAATGATCGGAAAAGCTAAACATATTGATTAAGGAAGATGTACTAGGATAATTCTGTCCAATTAGATATCTTTAATAATAACTTTAACTTCCTCCCCTGCCTCTATAATTTAAAATACATAAATTGATTCGATATGCAATGAGTTGTTATAGATGACATTTCTTTTAATATTTTTCCCTTAACTAGCCGACTTAATAACTACTCGGGTGTTTGATAAAGTGGTGAGAATTGTGGTTTCCATCACAAACTCAGTTATAAATAGTATAAAGCTCTTATATGCTACAGTAACAATAAAAAAAAATTACTACAGTGTAAAGCTCTCACATTCTACAGTAAAAGTAATTCTTACCACTGGTTCCCACCACCTTCCAAACACCCCCTAAATATTTTCTATAGGTGTCAAGCATTATAATGGGGTAGTTCCCGCCCGCATCCAATGATTAGTCTAATCTAGTACTAGACCTCCAAATGACGTTAATTAATTAATCATCTATTATTATGTATCATGCTTGGGAATGCAACGAAACTTTGTACTTTGCAGAGATTTCAAAGTTGCAATCTTTTTTCCTCCCTTCTTTAGTGGGTATTTTCACTAACAGTGCATATTTTCAAATCATTAGTCAATATAATCATTTTTAATAAATTTAAAACTGTTATGGTTTAAAACATTTTCAGTACCTATCAAAAAAATCTTTTTTTTTTTTGGAAAATCTTTTAAAGTTGTAGTCATAATCGCGTGTTTGACAGAGTCACATATGTGCATGCCCTATTCACATTTTAAAATTTTGCTCTTTTATCTTTAATTTTGTGTACAAGTTTATTTATATGGCTATAAATTTTAGTTGTATCCTCACTTTTCAAAAGAAAATTATTATTGTGCATGTACTTAATAGTTAAAATTTATAATTATGTTTCTATTTAATAAATAATTATTTTTAATACTTTTCTTATAGCTCTCTCAATAAAAATATTTTCTAGACTTTGTTGCTTAGGAGTAATAATCCAACTTGAATTTGTCATCTGTACCTCAGGTACCTTCCACCATACACTTCTTTTCTTCCCATTTTTAGATGTATCACTATACACCACAAATCCACCGGTTCCTATTACCAGAGTTGTGATTCGCCTGTGCTTCAATTCTTGAAAACTCTTTTCACAAGCATCATTCCACTGGAATTTTACATTCTTTCTAGTCAGTGATGTTAAGGGAGTGGCTAATTTAGAAAATCCCTCAACTAATCATCGTTAGTACCTTGCCAATCCTAAAAAGCTCCTAACTTTTGATGCACTTGTTGGCATTGGCCTGTTAGCAATAGCTTCTACTATACCTATATCAACAAAAATTCCATTCTTGGACATTATATGTCCTAAGAATGCCATTTGTTCTAACCAAAATTTGTACTTCTTAAATTTGGCATACAACTTGTCTTCCTTGAGAACTTGCAGCACAATTCTTAAGTGTTTTTTGTGTTCTTCCTTACTCCGAGAATAGAGCAAAATGTCATCAATAAATACAATAATAAATTTATCAAGAAACTGCTTAAACACCCCATTCATCAAGTCCATATATGCAGCACGGATATTTGTTAAACCAAAATACATCACTAAAAATTTATAAGATGAAGACCACGTACATGATACCGAAACAACTCCAACAATTAGGAGTAATTATAGTAATAACAAAATGGGAGATAAATTTATGGAGAATTGCATATTCTCATAGCTCTCCTATCTGGTTATATTCATCATCCTTGTTTGCATAACCGAGAGAAGGAAGATCAGGGAACATCCCCTCAATTTCAATGTTCTTAATATTGCTATTGAGGTCATCAGGTAAAGATCCTTTTCTTAAGCTAATTGGACCACAGTTCAAAACGGAAATATATATGTACTATTTGCTTGTTCTGTTTTTTTTTTTTTTGGTTGGTAAAGGGACATTAAAAATAATTAGGAATGTTAGCAATATAAAATCTACAAAATTGAAAGTTTGGGATTAAAATTGTTAACATCGATAATTAAAGTTACTGATGTTTTAGATGTGACACATTATTAAAAATATGTTTGAAAAATATTTTTTTAATTGAGAGAGAACTAATATTTTTAGTTTTTCCAATAACAGTATTTTTTTAAAAATAATTAACAGGTTTTGTCAGTCAACAGTATTTTTTTAAAATAATTATCGGCTATAAATAATTAACAAATTAGTAAACAAAAACTATTAGCAAAGAACTGACTTGGGAAATGAAAGGTCAAGATATACCTTTTTTCTGGTTATAATTTTTTTTTTTATCTTTTACTTAAGGATAATTTATTCATTTTAAAGGTCAAAATCATTTATTGACTAACGTAAGGCATAGATTTGTGCATTAAATCTAATATAGAGGTATATATTCGATAAGATAAAAAACCGAGGGTATAGTTTTTGAATTAACCTAAAACAAAAGGTGCAGAAATATAAATATCTTTTATTATTATTATTATTATTATTATTATTTTAAAAAATTACATGTTATACCACACTTTTAATAAATATATTTGTTCATGCCACATTTAAAAAAGTGCACCATATTAACACCTATATGACTTTGTAGAAATAATTACTATGAATTGTTTAAATCATTTTTTTAATTACATAAAACATTTCAAAAATGTGTGGCAATAAAAAGTAAGTTTCAAAAATGACATTTTTTTAGTGGCATATTTCTTCTGCATTGATTTCTTAGTAGTTTCATGCAACTATTCATTTAGAGAGCACATACATGAAAAAGAAAAGATAATTATTTGGTGTTTATTTTAGACAAATAGTTTCTTTTTAGTTTTTTGTCATTAAACTTAAATTTAACAATAATATTTTTATAACTAATGGGGGTAATTTATATAGAAATGCAAGAACGGGCCGGCCTGGTCCAACCTGGCTCGTTCTCATTAGGCCCACTTGGGCCGTGGGCTAGGCCAGCTTAGTCCACTAATTTTGTGGGCTGGGCTAGGTTGGCCAGAATAAGAATTACTTTACCCAGTCCACGCCATGGGCCAATTTTACGTTGGCTAGGTTGGATCGTGTCATGGGCCTTGAATGGACTAGCCCATTCGAGTCCATCTATAAGTTAGGATATGTAGGCTCATCTTGGCTCTTCATGAGTTTAGATGGGCTAGTCCATCTAAGCATACAATTTTTAATTTTTTAATTTTTAATTTTTATTTTTGAATTTTTAAACAAGTTTACAAATTTAAAAGTTTGAATAGTCAATGGAAATACGAAAAGAGATATTTTATTTACGATTACCTTATTAGTAACCCTTTCAAGGAAAACCCAATAAGACAAAACCTTGGTAAGAAAAAAAGAGTACAATCAGGATAATTATACATAAGATGTTTACAAAATTACTAAAAAACATAAAAAAAAAACTTGCCATGATATGATGTCTGAGGCTTCAACTAGAGAAGACCATACTCAACCATGTTCACCTGTAAATGAACACAATATATATATATATATATATTTATCTTTAAATAAAATTGAGCCACAATGGACCTTCGGTGGGCTGGTCTATAGTGGACATATATGGGCCTTACACGGACCGGGATGGGCCGGCTCATTATGGGCCTAGATGTACTAGCCCGGCCTGGCCCAAGCCAGTTCTGGCCCATGATTTTAAATGGACAGTGCCAGGCCGGCCCATGGGTTGATAAATGTTGGCTCAGCCAAGCCCAGCCCACCGATATTTATGGGCTAGGCTATAACTTGAATAGTGACAGGCTGTATTGGCTCGTCCCGACCGGTCACTATATCAGGATGGGCCTAAGCCGGCTTATAGGCTCCGACCCATTGTTGTGTCTCTAAATTTATGTGCTTGTAATGCCATAACCTGAAAATTTACGGAAACTATTACATTAAATGTAAAATATTCACTTCACTATCTTAAAAATCCTTGAGAATCAGATCATATTGTGCTACTCTTTTGATAAAATTTCAAGTTATCACATGATCATAAGCACATGATTACTTCAGTTAGACTTCGAAGATTATCTTGTATTCAATTTTTTAATACTACTCAGTCCTCATGGTTGACAGATTCTTGGGTTCTAATAGCCTTATCACTGTGGTGAAAATACAGGGAGTATATTAATACTAAAATCAGAGCTAATTTTCTTTAAAAAAAAAAATAAAAATCAAATTGTTACAATGCTAATAGTTCATAGGCTCTTAAAAACACTAGATTTTTTTTCAAAAAAAAAAAAAAAAAAAAGAAGCATGAAAAAAGTAAACAAGATACTTTTTTAAAAATAATTTATGCCTTTTTTATTGATATGTAATAAGTGTTTTGTGTGCAGCTTTTCATTTTCAAGCGGCACATGGAGCGGCTATTGTCCTCGAGGAACAATTCATCCAATGCAAGTCCAAGCCCAAACTTATGTTTAATGGCACCACAACCACAGTTGTCGTACTTGAGAAAGACAACCCTAATTTGTATCTTATTTGTACCTTGGCCGAACATTGCATTAAGGGACAAAAGGTAGCCATTCAAGTTCATTCTACAGCACGAAAGCGACAAAATTAAAAATGACTCCATTGTAGTTGAACTCTTGGAATAATTTGTTTCTAGAAGGAAGGAGTTACAGAAGCGGTACTCTGCGTTTGAAGATCAATATATGTTTCCTTTTATTGATTGGGTCTTCTAGAGTTTACAAGCGGTGAATGTTTTCAAACTGTAAAATCTAGTTAAAATCATTTTTTTAAGTAAATTTGATGACTGAAAGATAGATTTCTATTAATGAGTCACCAAAGAAGTCATCTTGTTAATTATGTGTTGCAAATAAATAATATATTGCATGAAAAACACCTTATAGGGTATTTTTGTTTTTCCATTAGCAAGTGTGTTATCCTTGCTGAGGACTATGCTAATTTTCTCTGTATCATTTGTTAGATGTCTTTGAAGGACATCACAAGGGAGTATATTTAACATATTTAAAATGAAAGTTTTATTGGACGGTACCATATTCATAATTGACGACATTTTTATGATGGACGTCAGCTAAAATTTTATAATACAAGGAATGAGATTGTTTACTGTTGCGATTCCCATAATTAGGTAGTAAATTTGCTATTAACCACTTTTTGGGCAAGCTAAAATTTCATCATGGAATTTCATATAAAAATTCTCGTCAAGAAAAATAAGTACCTTTATATATATATATATATGTACGCACACATATATATATGGGAAGTCTACGGTCCGGATGTTTAGACTTTTTAATGTGAGCCTTTGAGTTTACTGTGTATTTTTTTAGGACTGTTCATAGTTCCTTCGATGGTATTGTTTTGGAGGAAGGGTTGTGGGAAGGGCCTGTTCCACTGATCATTTTGCTGAGTTAAACAAGCATTAATTGTGGCTTTGGTGACATAGTTGGTGTTGATTCATACATCGGAATAATATTTACACCTATAGATAACTAGTGCTACCAAATATAAGTAATTGCTGATCAATGGGCAATTGATTCATTTACGTCCCAAGGTCATTTAAAATTTAATAGTGAATACCTCTGAAAGTAAGATTAGAAATGCTTGAAAAAAAAAATATTTTACTATGACAATTAGGGAACAAAAGGAGAAGGAAAGGAAGAAATAACAAAAAAGAAATGGATATTAGTAATAACGCCACAAAATAATAAACTTCCCACCAAAAAGGGAAATACTATGAAGAAAAAAAATTTATTGTCAACGACGTAAAAAAAAATTCAACGGTTTGGTTGAAAGCACCGACGTTGAAACAAAAAACAAAAATTTTAACGAAAACAGGACTGCTTTTGGTTGAAAGAGGCCGTAAGGGTGGCAATACGCGTTGACGAGTAGAGTTAGTGTCGGGTTGAAATTAACTTTTATAAAATTAGGTTGATACTAACCCAACCCGTGACACGAACAGGTTGAGAATTATCAACCCTAACACAACCTGTTTTGATACGGGTTGACACAAACACGGCTCGTGCCAACTCGTTTCTTATGTACAGTGTCAAAAAAAATGACCTATGATGTTTTTGACTCGTAACCTAATTGTGACTTGCAACCTGTCTATACTAATATATATAACATTTAAAAAAAAAGCATAAAATTAGAAGATTTTCATACCACAACAACAAGAAGATGAGTGATAAGAGAGGTAGAGTTTGATCTTTTAAGAGCTTATATTATATCTGAAATAATATTAACCATAGGAAATTTTTTTTATTTTAAAGTTAATTAATTAAACATGAGTCAGAAACGGGTCATTTTAGTGTCAGACGGGTTGATCCGAACACGACCCTTTTTTGACGGGTCAATTTCGAGTCAACACTAAAATGACCCGTGGTCAAATTTTAGACACTAACCCGCAAAAAAACATGTCGGATTCGTATCGTGTCATCGTATCGCAACTCATATTGCCGGCCCTCAAAAGAGGAAAACAACTAAATTTAAAAAACAAAATAATTAAAAAGAGGACAAAAATAATGCGTATTAAATGAGCAACTATAAAATAAATTAAAGCAAAATGTACACGTATTGGTTGAAATGTTGGTTATTATTCTGCTGAATTACTATAGGTATATATAACAATATTATAGCTTGTTTAGCAATAAGGGTTCAAACCGCTTATTATGGGGTCAACCGCTTTTTCCTACATTGTTTTCCTTACAAATTGAAAACCAATAAACCATTAGAACCTAAAAAAAAAAAGGTCTCAATCGCTCTCTCAAATAATTTGGTTAAAAAAATAATTACTATTAATCATGAACATAGCCAAAAAACGTAATTACTAGTGTAGTTGTTGGATTTATACGTCGCGCTGCTTTGGGACTAGGAAATTAATATACACTAAAGGCTGAAAAAAATGATAAAACAAAAACATTAAAATATTTCATGATTTGATCAGTGAATTTATTAAGTTCAAAATATCACGTTGAGGATGGTTATAGGATTACTATATCCGTGATATTGCAAGAAGACCAACACATACCTACAATGTAATGAGCTCAAACAAACGTTGGCCCACGTAGAGAAACTAGGTTCTTCATGTTTTTTATGCACAGTTGTAAAAAAAAATTAGTTTAGCGATGCAGGAAAGAAATACTATTGCTATTGTGTGAAATTATAGGGCAAAAAAATTAAAATGCAACATATAACTGGGCAACTTAATGGGCGATTGCTTCAGTTATTCTCTGTTTTGTTTTTTTATGGTTCAGTTATTCACTATGCAACCGGCGTGTAATATCTGAGAAAATTTATTTACTTAGATCTCACTAGTACAAAATGTGGATTCCATGACGGTTTATAACCGTCGTGGAAAAATTTCACGACGGTCAAAAAACCGTCGTGGAAACCTCTGTCGTGGAATATGATCGACTTTTCACGACGGTTTTTTACCGTCGTGGAATAGATTAATTTGGCGCGCGTGGGGGGGTGAACTGTAATTTTTCACGACGGTTTTTATGCAAAACTGTCGTGGTAGCTAAGGCTACCACGACGGTTTTTGTGAAAAACCATCATGGCAAAAACCGTCGTAGTAGCCCTTGCTACCACGACGGTTTTTCACAAAAACTGTCGTGAAAATTTGGTATTTTTCAAAAAAAAAATCTCCTTCAATTTCAATTTCCTACGAGATGGCCAGTCCCGTATGTTATCCATTACATTAAGGCCCTAATTACATACAATAATTGTTCTATAATTAAATATTAATTTGTATTTACAATATCTATTTACACTTGAGCTATTTTGAGCACTTTGTTAATCTAGTATGACGTGTACCTATCTAAAAACCATAAACCTATTTACAAATTGTACCCATTCTAATCTAACTTCATGTATATC